>PVIY010019759.1:0-45221 GCA_004026745.1 Myrmecophaga tridactyla
AGAGACCGGAGGGAACGCGAGAGCTTGAAAGAGCTAGAACAGGGGAGAAGGAGTGTGAAAGAGGGCGATGCTAATGGTAGCTGGTGTTTATTGAGTGCCTACTGTGTGCATTATTCTCACAACAGCCC
Organism: Myrmecophaga tridactyla; assembly: GCA_004026745.1. Classification (NCBI taxonomy): domain Eukaryota; kingdom Metazoa; phylum Chordata; class Mammalia; order Pilosa; family Myrmecophagidae; genus Myrmecophaga; species Myrmecophaga tridactyla. The sequence continues at coordinate 129 of PVIY010019759.1, forward strand.
TGTGAGGGAGGCACGCCGTCCCCATTTTATCGATGAAGAAACTGAGGCTCAGGGAGGCAGAGGTTTGGACTCAGCTGGTGGGGCCAGAGCGAGGTGCAAAGGGCGTTCTATGTCTCGATTAGGATGGTGATTACAGGACTGCGTGTTTGTCACAACTCAAGGGACTGTACACTAAAAAGGGAGAATTTTACTCTATATAAAGTATACCTCAATAAGCCTGACCCCCCCCTTAAAAAAAAAAAAAGGAAATTGAAATAAATATAAAAAACAAAGACTCCAATGGTGAAGCCCTGGTGCACAAAGGGCCTCTCTGGATCTTTCCCTCTAGCTGGGATATTTTCTCTGGACCTTTCCCTTTAGCAGGAATGTTTCCTTATTAGTATCTGTATCCCCAGACTTGGGGACTGATACTTAGTAGATAGTTGGGAGATGTTTGCTTGTTTGACTGAATAAACGAATCAGTGAGCTAAATAATTCTATCTGGACCCATTTCCCCATCTATAAAACGAGAAATTGAGGGAAAACTAAGGTCAACTTTTCCCAATCGGCTTAGAGGACACCTCCTCCAGGGAGCCTTCCTGGACCCCTTCCATCCTTGTACTGGGTTGTGCTCCTCCTCTGGGCTCTCACAGAGCCAGGTTGTGTTTTCACCCCAGCGCTCATCAGACTAAATGATATCTGTCTGGTTAAGGGTCTCCTCCATGTGAATATTCAAGTTCTCTGTGGGGACGCCCGTGTCTGTTCTGTCGTGTCTGTACCCCCAGTGCCTGGCACATAGCAGGTGGAAGGTCTGATGAATTAATGCATTTATTAATTCCAGTCTGTGGTCCAAAGTTGAATCATGCTGGTGTTGGCTGGGGAAGGGCGACAGTCTCAGGCAGCAGAAATGGGCCTGGGGACAGAATCAGGAAGTCCCTGTACGGGGAGATGAGTTGAAAGGCCTGACTTCTAGAGCCTAGAGAAAACAGTCCTGCTGTGACCTCTGCAGGAAGCTGAAACCTCCTTCTTTGCAGAGAACAGTCGGACTGTGAGGGCAGATGGTTGGAGGTGGGGGTGGGGTAGACACCGGGGAGCCAGCAAGCTGCCTGCATCTCTTGGAGGTTGGAGGTGGGGTGGACACTTGGGGCAAGTGGATGTTGACAGGTCCCACCTCTGCTGCGTCTTACCTGTTATTCAGCCTCACCAACCTCAGTCTCCACATCTGTGAAGTGGACAAGGAGTACAATTATATCTACTTCATCATCTTTGTTAGGAGGGTGAAGGGACATTATTCTGAGATGCTATTGAGCAGCTGCTCAGAAATATTTTAAACCCGCAACACGTCTTTTCCCTTTTCTCCCAAATGTTTTTCATCCTTGCAAATAATTAGAGCTGCCATTAATGAGTTCCTAATAATATTAGCTATTCCTAACGTGTTTTGGGCAATTGCTGTGTACCAGGCCCTGTCCTAGGCATGTTACCTGTAACTTAATCTTCACAATCATTTTGCAAGGCAGGTTTGTTATTATCCTTCTTTTTGAGAGCGGAAACTGAGGTTCAGAGAAGTGCAGTAGCATGTCTGAGATCACACAGCCTGCTAAGTGGTGAGACTTGGATGTGAACCAGTGGTTACCAAACTTGAGTGAGCACCAGAATCCCCTGGAGCAGTTGTTCAAACACAGATTATAGGGCCCCACCCCCAGAGTTTCTGAATGCATCTGGTCTGGATTGGGGCCCGAGAATTTGCATTTCTAATAAGCTCCCAGGTGGTGTTTCTGCTGCTGGTCTCGGACCACACTTTGAGAACCATTGCCTGATACCAAGATTTCTCCACTGTCATTATCCCAATTAGGCCTGTTATATCATGCCCAGACTATTACAATAGGCTCAATTCAAAGAATTTGAAGTCTAGCACAGTTCATTTAGTATTTGGCATATATGACTATAGTCATAATTAACTAAAAAAAAAAAAATCCCGCTTTCATCCACTTTAAAGGTGCAGAAAATAACTGGAAAATACAAATAAGCAGAAAGAAGGTCAAAATAAGCTACGGTCCCACCAATTACCCAGAGAGATGGCTTTTTGTTGTACATCGTTGTGCAGTCGAAGCTGTCTGCACTAACCAGCTCACTGGATTAAAAACTCACGGGATTAACCAATACTTGCTTCGCCGATGGTAAAACCGACACGCAATGCCTGGGGCAGCTGTGGGCCCAGCTGGTGGTGACCAGCCACTAACTCCTGCTTGTGACTTAAGATGTAATTGTGTGCTTGGCAAGAGAGTGTGCGTGCCTATTTCCAATCTGCTGGGTTATTCCTCCCATCACTGTTGTTAATTAAATCATGTACTTGTATATGATAAACGGATGAAATATTGTTGAGAAAAGAAAGCCGGTGCTTTTATGAATGCAGTTGAATGCTTTGGAAAGATTCAAAAAGTTTGTATCCCAAAGAATTGAAATCAGGGACCCAAACAGATAGTTTTATACCAATATTCATAGCAGCAGCGTTTACAATAATCCAAAGGTTCCCTCGTGGTCAGCAATAGAGGAATGGATAAATGAAATGTGGTATATGCACACATAATGGAATATAATACAGCTGTGAAAAAGAAATGAAGTTCTGATATATGCTACACACGGATGAACTCTGAAAACATGCTAGGTGAACTCAGCCAGACACAGTTGGACGAATATTGTATGATTTTGCTTATATGAAATGATTAGGCAAATTCAGAGATAGGAAGTAGATTTGAGGTTACTAGGGCCTGAGGGGAGGGGAAACAGGCAGTTGTTGCTTTCTTGGTAAATGTTGGAGTGAGAACAATGTGTTGGTGGTGATGGTTGTACAATATTGTGATTGTAAACTTTAAAATGTTTAAAATGGTAAATTTTATTTCCTATATATAGAGAGAGCCCACCATCAAGATATCAGTAAGGTTTGCTTTCTCCCCAAAGACTGTGGCATTCTGGTGCTGGTTTTCCAGCAATCCTTGGGAGTTCTTGGCTTTCCCATCATATAACCATGTCCTCTCCTTTCTCTTCGGGGTTCCCGCTGAATTCTTACTTCTTGTTCCTTCTTGTGGCTTTCTCTTTATAAGGCTTCCAGTAATCCTATTCTCATTTGGTCGGGGTAACTTCACTTGTGCCTAGCAGATCCTCAATAACAATGAGCTTTCTTTCTCCTTCCAATCTTTCTGGTCTTCTTTTGGAATTGGTTATTTTTAAGTGCAATCACTTAATCTGCATGTCAGTTTCTGCCAGTTCTGCCACAAAGATGTATCCTTTCTAGTCCTCCTATTAAATCAGAACTAGGATTCTAGTCCAGTGCTTCTCCAAGATGATCTGTTTTGAGACCAGGAGAAATACGAAATCTTGGTGTAAGCTGATTTTACAAAAATCTGTAATAAGCTGCCAGTAATCGCTGGGGTTCCTTGACTTGTATCCCTGCCTCGCATCGCATGGTGACGTCACCACAATAAAAATAAAAATAAAAAGTTAGGTTAGATGTGAACTAGACAACTAAAACCTATTGAGTGAGGATGGAGGTGGAATTCTAAAAGTCTGGACAACTATGGCCCTCCGTTCTAGACCGAGTTTTAAGAAACCCAAACTAGAGCTCATGGGAATGGCTCATGTGAGAAAGAGGCGGGGGTAATGCCAACCAGCAGACTCAGATCAAGTTCAAAGAAAGGCCTTTGGCTCTACATCAAAAGATTGCTGAATGAATATACAGCAATAGGTTTGTAAATTGAACTAGAATGTTTAAGGGATGTAAGTATAATTTTTATATTTCCTGCTTCAATGGACTTTTTCAATAAGCTTACCCACCCACTGTCCATCTGATCAGATTGGATAAGAAAGCATTTACTACAGACTTTTTTTTTAACAAAGAAAAATGGGAGGATTGGACAGTTTTTAATTATTTATTGATTTCAATTTCATCTCTCTCTAACCAATAATACCTAATACTGGCACAGTACTTTATGGCTTATAAAGCACTTTCAGGTCTTTTTATTTAATTTAATTGTCACAATAACTCTGGGCAGCAGGCTTCATTTCGCCCATTCTACAGATGGGGAAATTGAGGATTAAAGAGAGGAAGTGAAGCCCTCAAGTAGAGCAGCCAGTAAGGGATTCCAATGGGGGCAACCTAGACTGGCTTTTGAATTGCTCAAGGTTCCCTAAAGAGGGATTTAACTGCCCCCAGGGCACTGCATTAACAAAGAGACTAGAATCAAAGAGCCTTTACATAAACACTTAATTGAGCAGTAGATGCCTGAGGGTGACAGAGTGGGAGACTAGTTGGTCAAGAGTAGAGACTGAAAAGTGACTGTGTCTGGTTCATCTCAGATCCTGACACTCAGTAGGCTCTCCGAAAATATTTGGTGCTTGGCTGAAGGAATGAAGAAGTAAATGAATGAATGAAAGACTTAATGAATGAAGTGAGAAACTTGGAACAAGGGCCCGTCCCTCGCTGGACTCAGTTTCCCCATCTTTAAAGTTGTTGAAAGCTAAGGTTCTCCTCCTTAGGAAAATGGACAGACACATGCAACGTTGTAATCGACTTCTGGAGGTTCAGAGCCCACCCCTGAACCCAAAACATGGATCCCCAACTATGCATGGGAAGGGGTGATCCAGGGAACTCTGAGTAGGGAGCCCCTGAATTTGAGGATCTGAGGTGTCTTCCAGCTATGGCATTAATAATAATAATAATAGGACTCACGATTTTGGAAGCTGACCCTGGACCAAACATTGTTAAGGGCTTCATAGTCTTATGAGGCAGATATTATCATCATTCCCCCTTTGCAGATGAGGAAATTGAGGCACAGAGAAGCTGAATAAATTTCATACAATGCACAGCCAGCAGGTAGTGGAGCTTGGCATTCCAATTTAGCACCCTGGGCACCAGAATCTCTATACTATCACATTTGCATTCCAGAGAGTATAACACATGACCTCCGTGGGCCCATATTTGGAAAACATAACACTGTCAACTATTCATCCATTCATTCATTCAACAATCATGTATAAGTGCCTCCTATGTACCTGGCACAGACTGGCTAATGAGGGCTCAAAATAATCCTGGTGCCTGCCCTCAAGCAGCCCCATTTATTGCATCCTTCCTCTGAGCCCCCTGTACCAGGTACACATTGTGAGCGTGTTAATGATGTAAGTTCTCAGGCCCTACCTCAGTCCCACGGAATCAGACTCTCTGAAATTGGAGTTTAGGAATCTGCAACTTACAAGCTTCCCAGATGACATATAGACTGAGGTGGTGGGGACCCCTGGTTGGGGGATGGGGAAACCTAGATGAACAAATAAGCAATTATAAATCAGTTGGAAACGTTTTCTATAGGGATTATGGGGGTTACCAGGGAAGGCTTCTTGGAGGAGGAGGCCTTTAGGTTGAGAACTGAAGGGTGAGTAGTGAACAGGCCAAGGGGAAGGGGGAAAAGACTCAGCAATGCAGAAGCCACAACCCCTACCCTTGGGGAGCTCACAATGGGGATAGGAGGCAACCTATACAGCAGATCTTGTGCCCAGGAGCTGCAGGAGCTTGGGAGAGGCAGCTGACCCAGCCCAAGGAGCCAGGGGTGACCCTGCAGAGGTGATCATGATTTCCAACTCTGAGATTCGAATTCAAGTACCAGTATATCTTGGGTGAAGACAATGGGCATGGAAGGGCTGGCCCAGGAGGTGTGGGCTTTGTTGGAGGCCTCTTAGCCAACTAACCTCAGAAGCCCAAATCATCCTCTAATCTGGATCCTGTTTTCACCTCCACTGGGCAATGCTAAGCCTTTGTTTGTTTGAACTAAGTCCTTCTGTCTGGAGTCCTTAATGCCCAGCCATAAATGGTGACATTTGAATAAGTGGAGGAAAATTCCCTTGTAATGGGACCTAGAGAACACCTGCCTCTTAGATTCACCTTATTATAGAGAGGAAGCACAGCATGTCTTCCCTCTTGAGTAACCTTTTAGGTGGACAGGGGGACTCTGGCCTTGGCCAACCTGGGTTCAAGTCCCATCCCTGCCACATTCTAATTACGGACACCTGTTACTTAACTTTTAAATGGCTCAATTTCCTCAGCTAACAAAGGAGGTTAATAATAGTATCCACTCCTTCCAAAGGGTTATTTTGAGATTAGAATGAATTTTCTTGTAAAAGGCTTAGAAGAGTGCCCATCACACAGTAAGAACTCATAAAATGTTACATGTTATTGGTCACCCACCAGAGACTATACAACATGTTGGGATGCAACCACAACAAAAGACAAATTAAAGGCTCTTCTGAAACTTACACTCTAATGGCTGAGTCGAGTACAAAAGCAAACTTTAAAAAAATACAGATTATGGCTGGTGCTATTAAAAACAACAAGATACTTGCTACACAGAAAGAGGGTCTCCTTTAAAGAGTGTGAGCAGGGAAGGCCTCTCTGGGAAGTCTGATGTTTAAGGGTAGACATGTCACAAGAAGAGGTGAAGGAAGAGGATTCCAGGCAGAGAGCACAGCAGTTAGTTGCATAGGCCCTGAGATGGGAATGAGCTTGGCTTGTTCAGGGAACTAACAGAAAGCCAACACAGGTCACTTTTTATCCTATTCTTAGTCTCCACTCTTAAAGGAGGCTCAGAGAGAGCAAATGACAAGGGCAAACGGGGAGTGGTAGGCTAGTGTTTTAATGTCACCATTTCAAAGCAGGCTTCAAGTTCAGTCAATGTTCATGAACTTGAACAGAGACCAAGAGTCAGAGGTTTAAGCCTGAGAATGTCTCCTTCACCAGTGAGATTAAAACAGACCTCCAGTGAAAGAATGGATGGATGAATGAATGAATGAATGAATGGACCTCCTTTCCTCCAGGGTCATTTGTGCCGAAACTTCAGCAACAGAAAATGGCAAGACCAATGCTATATGCATAAAGGAGGGACAGGACATGGATTAGAAATTGACCATCCACAGCCAGAATCACTGGGAGGAGGGTTAGCTTCTCTTCTACCCTGCAACCCCTGCAAATGGAAACAAGGTTACAGGTGCCATTTAAGTCAACAATAGCACTAAAAAGTGAGCCAGTGGGAACTTTTACCTTCTAATTTATTCCTGCAGTCTGGATTTTACATCAGGCATATTTTCTCTTGTCATCGACATCATCAGAAGAAGAACAGCAAAACAATAAAAATCGTCAATGTAAAACAATTTTATGCACTTGGTATTTGTTATTACTGTTACAGACTGTTGTGGGAAATGCAGACATAGGGGTAAATTGATTGCCTGCGTGGAGCTTGGGAGGTAGCTGTGGAGCCCTAGGTAAAAACAGAGCACAACAGAAGCTATAACCTATTATATTGTGTGGTAGCATACAAAAATTGTGTTGAAATTCCAAGAAGCAGTATCAGCTCTCGTAAAAAAATATCGATTAAGAACTTGCTTTGGGTCAGGCACACAGTTTGGTGCTGGGATACAGGAGGAGGCAAGACAGATAAGGTTCCCGCTCTTAGGGGGCTTCCAGGCTACTTAGAAGGTGTTAGTGAGATAAGGTGTGGAGGGGGGAGAACATTCCTGGTGGAGGGAATAGCATGAGCAAAGGTCCTGAGGTGGGAAGAGGCCTGGCATATTTCAGAAACAGAAAGCAGTCTAGCTTAGAGCATGAATGGCATGTCCTTAGGGATAATGGGAGAGGTAGGCAGGGATTGTATCATTTAGTACCCTGGAGGTCAGAGCAAGGAGTTTGGGTTTATTCTAAGGGCAGCCATCGAAGGGTTTTAAGGAGGGGTGGTGGCATAGTCAGATTTACATTTTAGAAAGATCACCCTGGCTTCTGTGTGGAGAAAACATTGAAGGGGGCAAGGTTGTAAGGAGGAAGACCAGGCAAGAGGCTACTGCAATAGTCCAAGCAACAGATAATGGCGACCCTGATTAAAGCAGGAATGGAGAAGAAAGGATTTGAGAGACATTTCTAAGGTGAAATCTCAGGACTCGATGGCTGACTGGATGTGAGGATGAGGGAGTAAAAGATGATGAGAAAGACTCCTGGTTTGCTATTTGGGGACTGGATGGATGGTGGCACCATTATAAGACCGCTAACCAATGACATGTCTAAAATTAATAATGTAGTAGAAGAACCGGGCCTGGAGATGACCATCCATCATACATGGTACAATTATACATGTTAAAAGCGAAGCTGGCAGGGTCTCTGGCTGCAGAGAGGGAGGAGGAATGGATTCTGGCTGGGAAAGGCTTGAAAGGTGAAGAGATTGCAATAGATGGAGCAGTTGGAGAGAAGCCAGAGGCAAGGAGACTGGAAAGATAATGATTAGTATGGGAACTTGGAGAAGCCCAATGTGTTTGAAACTGAAAAGGTGGAGGTGTCCCTGGAAGGCCCTGAATGCCACTCCAAGGCGTCACCCAAGGGGTCACACCTATCTGAGAGGAAGAAGAGGACACGGTTCTTCCCATATTTCAGAAACTCAGTGCTGAGTGTGTGAGAGGCAGTAAAACAGATGTTCATATATGCATAGAATTTCTCTAGAAGAACACATCAGAAATCTCTAGTATGGTAATCTTGGAACTGGGGTGGCTGGAGGGCAGGAGTGAGGGGAGGCGTTTCATTTACATACATATTTTTAAAAACTTGAACCATACGAATGATTTACTTATTGGATACATAAGTTATTGATAAGAAAAAAGCAGGTTCTGGTTGGAAGCACACACTTTGGGTACAGACAGACCTTTGAGTCTTGGCTCTGTCAAACCCGTCTCTAGTTGTGTCCGTTTTTGCTTCTCTGAGGCTCAGATTTCTCATCTGTAAAATGGGGATAACAGTAGCTCTTATTTCATGGGGTTGCTGGAAGGATCAAATGAGATAAGTCAAGCGCTTGCACTGGAGTAGGGGTAAGATAAATAAATGCTATTAGTAGTAACAATTAATACTTGTAAGTGAGGTGGGCCCTCCCCACAAGGATGTCTCAACTTGCCACACAGGGGTGGGTTAGTGGAAGAGATTTGGAATCACACACAGCAGAGTTCTGCCTGTGACCTTGAGCAAGCGTGACCTTTATAAGCCACAGGACTCCTCCTCTGGAAAATCCTGGTAGCTTGCTAAGATCAAAGGAGCTGCTGGGTGGGGACAGTTAGTAAGCTGTCAAGTGTGGCTTCCTTTAAGTTATGAGTTATGGCAGTGATGATTTAGGGAATGGCCTCTCTCTCCCTCACGGCCTCCTATCCACGGGGCAATCTGGGAAGTGAAGTTTTCTCTCTTTTTTTCTCCCATTCAGAGAAGACGTAGGAGTTATAGGGGGAAAGCATGAAGAAGTCCCTGAGCCCCAGGCCGGCCTCCCCACTCCCTCTCACAGGTTCCAAACTCCTCCCTCCTTCCTTCAAGGATCCGGAGACCAGAACGCCCGCTCCGCTCGGGTAAAGGTCGCAGCCGCGACTCCACTCGCGCCCGGCTCTTGGGCGGTGCCCGCACATGGGGAGCCTGCCACCCACCGGGCGAGGACGGAACTGCAGGCCTGCGTTAAGGCAGCCCCTGAGCGGGCCGCGCAGCGCCTTTTCTGTGCCAGGCTGCGCGCCCCGCGGTGCTCCCGCATAGAGCTTGCAGTCTGAGAGTCAAGACCGGCAATGGAAGTGCTGGGAGCAACTTCAGCGTGTGCTCCTTGGTGAGACCCTTGGTTCTAACAATAAGGTAATAGATATTCATAGTCGACAATTAAAAACAAAATTAGAACTCTGTGAATGTAAAAACCTTGTGTCTGATGCTCCTTTTAGCTACTATGTCAACAGAAGAGTAGAACATATGGAATAAAAATAAATAATAGGGGGAAGAAATGTTAAAATAAATTCAGTTTGAAATGCTAGTGGTAAATGAAAGTGAGGGGTAAGGGGTATGGTATGTATAATCTTTTTTTCTCTACTATCGTTTTATTTCTTTTTCTGTTGTCTTTTTATTTCTTTTTCTAAATCGATGCAAATGTTCTAAGAAATGATGAATATGCAACTATGTGATAATATTAAGAATTACTGATTGCATATGTAGAATGGAATGATATCTTAATGTGTTTTTCCTAATTTTTTTAATTAATAAAAAAAGTTTTAAAAAATAAATAAATAAAAGACGCAAAAAAACAACAAAAAAAACCAAAATTACAACCCAGATATAACTGCTGCTAATATATGAGAATAAACTTTCCTGTATTTTTTCTATGCATTTTATAAAAATGGAACTATACATTTCATACTGTTTTTTTCATTAAGATATATTTGTATGCTTTTATTTTTTTCTTTAAGCATTTCATTTTGAAATAATTTCAAATTTGCAGGACCGTTGCAATAATACAAAACCCACACAGCAAACTCTAACATACCCCCGTCTCCCCAGATACCTGATTCCACCAAGCTTAACAATTTGCTTATACACCAAATACCATTTGACACTATTTGGAAAACCGCTTTTTTTAAAAAAACGTTTTTATGCTGTAAAATATTACACAAAATTAACCATCTTAACCGTTTTTAAGTTTACAATTCTGTAGCATTTTAAACGCATTCACAATGTTGGGGCGTGATCACCATCCAATGTTTCCAGAACATTTTTTACTGTCCTAAGCAGCTTTATTGAGATATATTTCATATACATACACCTGCTTTTTCCTTTTGTTTTTTGTTGTGGTAACACACGCAACATAACATTTCCCATTTTAACCACTTTGAAGCATTTAAATCAGTGATGTTAATTACATTCACAATGTTGTACTACTGTCATCACCATTCAATAGCAAAACTTTTCCATCATCGCAAACAGAAATTCTGTCATTAACATTTCCCATCTCCACCCCTCGTACCTTTTGTAATCTACTTTCTGTCTCTGTGAATTTGCATATCACCTGCTTTGCTTTTTTCTTTACTTATTGTAATGATGGATGATGTATAATAATTAAATACAAATTGCTGCTATTGGTTGAGCGAGGCACTAAGTGATTTATATACAGCATCACATTCAGTCCTCTCAGCAACCCTAGGTAGGTACTGTTATTTTCCCATTCTGCAGATGAGGAAACTGAGCCACAGAGAGGTGAACTTATCTGTTCAGCAAAAGAAGCAGAACCAAGATTTAAACCCAGCTTTGTCTAGAACCCGAGCTCTTAACCATTCAGCTATACCTGCTCTGTGCCAGACTGTGGGGAAATTCACATAATAAAAAAGGGGGTCTGGGGTGCAAGGGTGGCTCAATGGTAGAATTCTCACCTGCCATGCGGGAGACCCGGGTTCGAGTCCTAGTCCATGCACTTTCCAGAAAACAAACAAACAAAAATTCAACAAATGCTACTGCATTAACGGAATCCTCACATGGAAAAATAATGAAATGTAACCCCGCCATACAACATACAAAAAAAAAAATGCGGGTGTCTCCTGGAGCTCACAGTGGAAATAGAGATGGAATAGTCCTCATACAATGGATAGTGAGCTTAAAGATTGCTGAGGCCAAGGGACAGGGTGTAGCCAGGAAAGGCTGCCGGTAGGAGGGGAGAGCTGGGTAGGATGTATGCAGACAAAGGTGGACAATGGGGTGGGAAGGGCATTTCCGGTTAGCTTGAGCAAAGCTCTGAGTGCAGGCAAGTGTATGAGCATAAACAGGGACAAGAGAGGAAAAAATAATTGAGCCCCAAGTTCTTGGGAGCTACTGAAATGTATGATACCTGGGGTCTGTTCTCTAAAAGCTGACAATCTCTCTAGGCAGGGGTGGGTGGCACACTAGAAATGAGTAATAGCAATCCCTCATTGTGCACCCACCACATGCCAGGGTCTCTACACTATCATCTCTACATGGACAGGCACCGGGAATCGAACCCAGGTCTCCAGCATAGCAGGCGAGCGCTCTGCCTGCTGAGCCACCATGGCCTGCCCCACACTATCACATTTAAACTCACAACATCCCTTGCAGATTAACATTGTTCTTGGTCCTGCTTATAAATGAAGAAAATAAGGCTCCAAGAGGCAACGTGACTTGCTCTAGCCCCTCCAGGTAGGAAAGACTCGGACCAAGACTCAAATCCAGATATGCCTGGGTCCAAATGCAGTGCTCCTACCTGCTTGGTTATATCACCGGTGCCTACTGTATGCCAGGAAGTGGAGGTGCCCTCAGCTTGGAGAAATGACAGGCTGGTTGCCCCAGATAAGCTTCCCCCTAAGCCAGTGCTGTCCTTAGCTAGGCAGCCTCTCCTGACACCTCCCCTCAGCAGCTGTCCCCACTATAGAGATGCTCACCCACCGGCTCCCTGCTTCAAAGAAATAGGGCATCAGAGAAAGCCTTGGTGGACTCAGCGTGAACATAAACATCACCGGCTGCCAGAGAGGATGACGTCAAATCCAGGCCTGGCTGGCCATGGCCTTGGGGAGACTCCCTGCACAGAGAGGCCTGGGATACTGGGGGTCACAGCAGGCTAAGAAGGGCAGCACAGGCTCAGAATGACAGGCTTCAGCATCCCGAGGGCACATTTGGTAGTCCCATCCTCTCTCGAGAATCTCATGACGTGGAATAATTTTGCTTTCTAAACCCATTGTGATTGATTCTTTGTTCCTTTGCTCGCTAATCCTTTCTCGGAGCATCAGATCAGCATGAGCTTGACAGGGCAACTTCGAGTTACTGACATTCTGCCCAAAGCAAAGGCTGTACGGTTTGTGGTTAAAGGAACTGGATCGAACTCCTTGCCTACAGCTGCGTGACCTTGGGTGATTTCCTGCCATGCTCCGAGCCTCAGTACCTCATCTGTAAAATGGGCAGGATAGTATCTACCTCACAGAATTGTGGTTGGGATTAATAGGGACTCAGTGATTCTTTACATGTGCCCTGGGCTGGGGTCACACCAGTGAATAAAACATAGCCTCTTCCTCCACGGAGTTTGGGGGAGGAGGGCAGAAAATAAACCAATAAATATTTAATGCGGCAGATGGCGGTAAGTGTGAGAGTGATCAGTAAGGTACAGTAAGAAGGATATGGTGTCAGGCTGGGGAGGGGTTATTTCACGGGAGGATGGTCTGGGAAGGCCTTTCTGATAAGATGTCTTTTGCACAGAAGAGTGCTGAATGAAATCTGTGGGGAAACTCCTCCAGGCAGAGACATGAGCACGTGCAAAATTTCGGAGGCAGAGCCGGGCCTGGTATGTCCAAGGAAAGGCAAGGAGGCCAGTGCAACTGGAGAGAAGTGGCCAGGTAGAGGGGGACGAAGTAATAGAGGTAGCTGGGGGCAGGTGGTGCAGGCACCTGTGGACCAGTGTGGGGACATGGGCATTTACTCTGTGCGAGTCAGAATGCATCACGAGATTTTTTTTGGAGGGGGTGACTGTTTTAAAAATCAATTTTACTGAGTCATAACTGACAGTCAATAAAACTCACCAATTTTAACCATAGAATTTGATGAACTTTTCTTTTGTGTGTGTGTGTTTTTTTTTAACTTGGTAACACATACACAACATAAAATTTCCCATTTTAACCACTACCAATATACAATTCAGTGGTGTTCATTATATTCGCAATCTTGTGCTACCATCAATACCTCTCATTAACAAAACTTTTCCATCACCCCAATCAGAAACTCTGTGCTCCCTAAGTGTTAATTCCCCATTCCCTACGTCCACCCCCTGCCCCCCTCCGCAATCTGTATTCTCATTTCTAACGTATGAATTTGCATATTCTAATTACTTCATGTAAGTGAGATCATACCATATTTGTTCTTTTGTGTCTGGCATATTTCACTCAACATGATGCCTCTAAGGTTCATCCATGTTGCGTATATCAGAAATTCATTCTTTTTTTTTTAAATCAAATCGTTAATTTTTCTTAAAAAAAAAAAAAACGGAAAAGAAGACCCCAGAAATCAGGCAGTAGGTCATGCAGCATTTCAAGAACGCCTTCAGGGACGAGTCTGAAACTGCCTGGTGGGTGCCATTCCCTGCTGCCCCCACCCCTCACCGCCCCCACCCCTCACGGCCCCATCTTCTGGCTTCCAGACCCCAGATGATGACTCTGGGTTGTTTAGTAAACTCCTAATTCCGGTGGCAGCCCCAGAGGCAGGAGCCACCTGTGTGCCAGCTTTTCGTTATTCTGGAAGTCCTTCTCGGAGGCCAAATCTAGAATCTACTCCTCCAGCCAGAGAGACCAGCAGGACACACGTAGAGTGGAACAAGTTGAACTTACCCCTCATTGCAGGGAGGGAGAACTCTCACCATGGGGAACTGTGGGGTGTTACGAAGGATGTGGCTTGTGTGAGATGATTCAGGTGAAGGTGTAAGGAAGCAGGGCTCTGTGCTGGACGGGAAGCTTCATTCTGTTTTACATCTGAATAACAACATTCCCTTGTATGTAATACCACGTTCCATTGATGGACATTTGGACTGTTTCCACTTTTTGACTGTTGTCATAATGCTGCTAGAAACATTGGTGTGAAAGTATCTCTTCAGTTCTTTGGGTGACTATACCTAGAAGCTGGACTGCTGAGTTACATGGTGTTTTAGTTTGTAAGCTGCCAGAATGCAATATACCAGAAACAGAACGCCTTTTAAAAATGGAATGTATTAAGTTGCAAGTCTACAGTTCTAAGGCCATGAAAATGTCCAAATTAAGGCATCCAGAGAAAAATACCTTAACACCAAAGAAAGGGCTGATGAAGTTCGGGGTTTCTCACTCAGCTGGAAGGGCACATGGCCCTCAATTCATACGGCTTCCCCAGTGGAATTTTCCTTCTTCATCTCCAAAGGTCTCTGACTGTGTGGGCTCTGTTGGTACTAAAGCTTTTCTCAAAATGGTTCCCTCTTAAGGGCTTCAGTAAGCAACTCCATCTTGAATGGGTGGAAATGCATCTCCATGGAAACCATCTAATCAAAAGTTACCACCCACAATTGGGGTCACATCTCCATGGAAACAATCAAAAGATCCCACCCAACAATACTGAATGAGGATTAAAAAACATGGCTTTTCTGGGGTACATGACAGTTTCAAATTGGCACACATGATAATTCTGCACTTAACTTTCTGAGAAACAGTCAAATGCTTTTCCACGGTGCCTGTACCGTTTTACATTCCCACCAACAATTCACATATTTCTATTTCTCCACACCCCTCCCAAAACTTGTTACTTTCCTTTTTTTTAAATAATAGCCATTCTAGTGGGTGTGAATTTATCTAGGGGTTTCAATTTGCTTTTTCCTAATGGCTAATGATGTTGAGCATCTTTTCATGTGCTTATTGGCCATTTGTATATTTGTATATTCTTCTTTGAAGAAATACGTCTATTTGAATCCTTTTACCCATTTAAAAATTAGATTGTGTTTCTTTTTGTTATTGAGTTGTAGGATCTGACTTAGTTTTAAAATGATCTTTCTGGCAGTCACATAGAGAATAGACTGTAGAGGGACCAGGAAGCAAAGAGACAGGTTCAGAAGCTGTTGCAATTGTTCAGGTCCAAGGTAAGAGCGTGTTTGAATAAAGTGATAATGGTAGGTGTTAAGAGGTGGCTAGATTTTGAATATAAATGAAGGGAAAGCCAGCAGGATTTGCTGATGGATTGAACATAAAATGTGTGAGAGAGAAAAGAGTAAAAAATGGTTTGGCCCGAAGAATGGAATGGGGAAGATAATTAATATAAAGTGCTTAGCATAGCTCTGGGCACAAAATAAGTGCTCAGTTAATATTCACTATTCTTGTATTGATATTTTGGTTTCCTGTGCTATTTTCACACAGGCACCTGAGGCTTTGCAAATGCTGAGCATACTGGCAATAATAAGCAGGCACTGTGTGACAAGCATGTGATAGACAATCTTGACTTAGTAGGACTACCTTGCAAGATGTATGATAGCCCTCCAAGAAAATAAACATTTGGGGTGAGCCACAGTGGCTCAGCAGGCAGAATTCTTGCCTGCCATGCCGGAGACCCAGGTTCGATTCCCGGTGCCTGCCCATGAAAATAAATAAATAAATAAACATCTGTTGAATTTTTAATATATATTAGGCATTGGACATTTTTTCATTTAATCCTGTGTCTCCACTACTGGAATGTAAACTACATGAGAGAGAAAGACCTTGTAGCTCCTGTGTATGTCTGCACACACCTGGCACAGAGTTAGTTAATATGCATTAAATAAACCCTCATTATTACAGCTGGAGATTGAATAACTTCCCAAGGTGGAGCTAGGTTCTAATAAATGTTTGCTGAATAAAGGGATGAATAAATGAGTATTACATCCGCATCTTAGAGAAGAGGAAACACAACTGATGGCAGACCTGAGATGTGAACCCAGGTTTTCTAGAACCCTGAGCTTAGATTCTTTCTATGGGGCCTCACACACCCTTTTGGCTCTTTTTGAAGATGATTAGGGATTCGAAAATCATACTTATATCAGGAAATGTAAAAACCCAGGCTACTCAGAGAATGATCTAATGCTAGATCAGATTGTGAAGCTCTGGTAATATGATCCTAAGTGTTTGTCTTAGTGGAACTGCATGTCCTCAAAGCATTTGTTTAATCGAATTTGCCAAAAGTGACACAGGCTGTCAGGGGAAAAAACAAGATATAAGCCCACTTTTCTCACACCAGAGATTCCTGTTTGCTCCCCTATACCACTAATTCTTAACCTACACACAAGGAACCTTAGGGGGTCGGTGGACAGGCTCTACAGTCATTACTGACCCAATATTGTATGCTTAACTGTGCGTGCTCACGTGCAGGTTTATTTTTCTGGGGAGAGGAATGGCGTTCTTAAAAGGGTCTATGATCAAAAGGTTTACTTCCATGTTAAGTGTTTTTAACTTTTATTCAAAAATATTTTTAGTTAGATGAGTACAAGAAAAAAAGAGGATGAAAAACATTGTAGAGACAAAAACGTGACAAATTTTGTTTCTAGAAATTCAAGAGAGAGGTTAATGAGACTAAAAGAAGCTAAAAATTTAGGGCTGTTGAGCCAGGATTAGAATCCACATCTTCTGGCACCAATTCTGGTTTCCTTTGCTATGAATTATTTATTCAGCAAATGTGTATTGTGCTCCTGCTGTGTGCCAGGCAAATGACCCCAAGCTCAGGGAATGCTGCGGTGGAAACCTTTCAGCATCAAAGACCTTATATTTTAGTGAGGGAGACAACATAATAATGACGATGACGATGCTGATGATGTCAGGTGCCATGGAAAAAAATAACAGGGCGATAGCGTGCTTAAGAAGAGGAATGGCATTTTAGGGTAATTTGTGCTCAGAAGTCCCCGTCACTTCTTGCCCATGGATTTCAACGAAGAGAGCAATCTGGATACCAGGGCGACCTCCCTTTCTTTTGCCGTTACAAAGGCGGGGACACTAGCAAGTGCATACGCCTGCGCACGAAGGAATAGGCGAAGTCTGAAGGATGGGCCAGAACCTACTCTCCCTCTGACTCCCCCGCGGCGAAGCTTTTGACAAAGACTCGGTGCGGGCGCCTCAGTTCCGGTTAAGGAGGAGTCAGAAGCATCGCCCAATAGGAACTGCCTCTTGAGATTGCGGCTCCGCCCTCCGAGGCATAACGTTCTGTTTCCGCTTCCGGCCCCACAGCTGTCCATCTCGAAGATGGCGGCGGTTACCGGGTCCAGAGTTTCAGGGCTGTTAACTCGGTTTCGGCCACAGCTTGGGCGGCCTATGTCGAGTGGCGCCCACGGCGAGGAGGGCTCTGGTACCGGTGCTGGGGTCGGCGGGGTAGGGGTCAGCCCTTCTGGGGAGGCGGGACGGTACTGTGACTTTGGCTTGAGGCTTTGTGGGGGAGGTGGCGGGGACGTCCGGGCAGGCCTGAATGGTTGCGCCCTCTCCGCAGCTCGCATGTGGAAGGCCCTCACTTTCTTCGTCGCACTTCCCGGGGTGGGAGTGAGTATGCTGAACGTCATGCTGAAGTCGCGCCACGAAGAGCACGAGAGGCCCGAGTTCATCGCCTACCCCCATCTCCGCATCAGGTCCAAGGTACGCCTTTGCAGTCTTGAGTGTTTGTTCTTCTTTCATTCCAAATATCCTAAGCCAAGATCTTAATTTTCTAGTGGCACGGGTGCCAGGCGCATCCAGTTTTTCATGCAGACCACAGATTTTTAATTTCTCTCGTTTTACGGAACTCGTGGGTCACGTCTCAGTTTTCTTCAAGGTCGAACAGTTAAGTGCTCTTCCTTTCAGTTTACCTTTTCCCTCTGATTCTTCCTACCTTCTCCCGTGTGGTACTGTTCGAAAGCAGATGTTGGTTACATAAAACTTGGAGGTTTGGGAAACCCACTAAGTGTGATAGTCTGAGGGTGGCTTATTCTTAATAAGAACCTTTTCTGGCTGTTTAATACATCACGTAGTCGAGGTAGGACTGACCGTAGAGTTACCTTAGATTCTTGAGAATTAGAATTTTTGAGTCGCAGAGTCGCACTCCAACCCTTGTGGAGTGGAATTAGAAGATGTACAGCTGGGTTTCTCACCGTAGCACTTGAGATTTGGGTATCTTGTTGAGTAGAGCGGCTATCCTGTTCAGTAGCATCACTGCCCTGTACTGACTCGCTGCCAGTAGCAACACCCCACCCCCACCCCACCCCCGTATTTGCAGATGTCTCCTGATGTCCCCTGAGGGGGCAACAAACCCAGTGCCAGTTGGGAACTACTGCAATTTCCGAGTCCAGAGATTGTTTCAGATCTGGGATCGAGCCTAGAAATGTTTATTTAAATAAGAATCTCTTCCCTCACTTCCTCCATTCACCATTCTGATACAGATGATTTGGGGTAACACTTTCGTAAACACAGTAATAGATATACTAATTAACAGGGAGAGGCTTATGAGTAACTAACTTGGGCCTGCTTTTCTTGTCTGCTCTAAGAAGGACCTTCTGGTAGTTTTAAGGGCTTCCTTAAACTATAGGAAGGTTGAAATAAGACGGTAGTGAAGGACCAATTTCCTTTTTTAAAAAAAATATATTATCTAAAAAAAAAATATATATATATATATATATCTGTCACTTATCATGTTTTAAGCAGTTAATAGCTGTGCTGTTTCCGAACTGTTTTTTGGAATTGTCTTATTGATATTTTCACTCCACAGCCCTTTCCCTGGGGAGATGGTAACCATACTCTATTCCATAACCCTCATGTGAATCCGCTTCCAACCGGCTATGAAGATGAATAAAGAGAACCCGGACCACTCCCGAGGCAGTGGGGACCACAGCACTGAGTTGGACCATTACTCTGCACACGGACCAGAAGTGTATGGGACCCTGTTCTCACCTTTACTTTCATCACTGATGACCAAATGATGATGATCTTCCTCCATCCCTTTGCTTGAGGCAAGAGATGGCTTAAATAAATATCTTATATTGGTCATTGCTGAGAGTTGCATTCTTTAGTGTCGTTTTTCCTCAGAAATTAGCATTAATATTTGTTTCTGCATATGAAGGCTATGGCTGCTGTCCAGTCCGGTTCAGCCCACTGAATAATAGTGTCAACAGCAGCCTGTCCTGGATTTCTTGTGCCAGGCATGGGTAATACAAAGGGACTACAAGTACAAAGCACTGGGGCAAATTAAGTATCATGATTGGGTCCTGACAGACTTTGGATGACAAAGATATTGAGTGGCCAGCAGAATGGCTACAGTTTACATCTGAAATAAGTACTTGCAATTCTCAAAAGGAAGGGCTTCTTTAATCCTTTCCTATCCTATTCCACCGGCATTGACTACAGAACACTTCTCATACTCAGAGAAATAATTTTCTCCAAAGGTGTCAGGTCGCACCTTGGAGTTATTTCTTAACACCTTAAACGCTAACTGGGATCAAAAACCTTTGCAAAATAAAGGCAGTGGGACAGATTTCTGCATATAGCATTGCCTTTATTTGTTCCTGGGATTAAAATATCCTGTGGCCATAAGTATGGGGAGCAGCAGCAGTAGCAATAAAATCACCGTGAAAGGGCAATTAAGAACTCATCAAAATTTAAAACCTTTGAAGTATCTGAGGTAGCTGAAGTCATTTTTTGGGGAAGATGAATTCAAAACAGGGTAAAGAACAATTATTCAGGAAAAAAAAAGTATTCCCTTAGTGGCAATTTAAGATATATTTTTTGGGGGGGGCAGGATGTGTCATAAAGCAAGGTAGCTACTAGCATCTTATCTTTCTAGACCTATTGAACATGAATAGGATTAGAATTCTTCAATCTATTCTGGCAATTAACAAATTTGGACATTCTTCTCACCTCAGTTTAAAGTGCAGAGGATCGCTCAAGATATTTCCTTCAAATTTTCCCCAAAATCAGAAGTTCAGAAGTGAATTTCTGGGCTAGCATATACACTTTCACTCAAGCACACCTTTCAATCAGGAATTACAACGAGGGGTTACAAGAGAAGAACAGTTTCATAAAGTGCAAGGACGTCTAGGGGTAAATAATGATAGAAACTAAATATGATTTATTCCATCCTCATGGTTATAGATGTTACAGGGCAAGATAAGGTAAATGAGGCAAATAAAGCAAACTTCCCCTCATTTAACCAGATGTAACATTTTATATCAGTTGACTTAATTCACTGACTTGGTTTGGAAGTTGACAAAACAAAATCTTTGGAATTTAGGATCTTCCTCCAAAGTTACTCCTGACCTACATTGTGATTTCTGAGGTGGTGTTCTCTGCAACATTCTTGAAGCTTTTAGGTCAATTCGACATCTCTCGTTAAGGCAGGGAACTGTTGAAAGTGTCTTCTTGGCTAACCCAGACTACCAGCAATTTTAATCGCTGTCAATATATAAAAAATAAAATTATACTCCCAAGAATTGACACTGTTGTGGTGGGATCCCTTTTCATTGCATTAGCTCTCTGAGAGGAAAGAGAAGTCCTAACCAATTGCTTCCATGTACAATGATTCCAGTATGGCGTACCGAAAATCCTTCATAGCACAACTTAAGAGGTCAGGTAACCCAAACCATCCTGACTAGTTTATCATTATTTACATACATGGTATATTTAAAGTTGATCACAGTCCAAGTATTGCAACCATAATCCCAATAAATTATTTTGTTTTAGCACACTTAGTTCCTGCAAGATGCCAGAGTTAGTGAGAAATCACCCCAAGGCAAAATGTACAAGTTAAGAGGAAACATCAAAGAGGAAATAAAACTCCTCCCTTCTAAACACCCTCATCAGATAGATGACTATCTTTATCTTTGTAGCCTTAATTGACAAAATCCAGAATCTTCAACTTCCTGATTTAAGGAGTTTCTTTTCAGGATGACTGCAAAGGTCAAGACGAGCCTTCAGGCTTTTCTTTGCTGTGGCCCATGAACTCTAGGCCTTCAATAGGAATCTCCTTCTCCTTTATTGCTTTCTGAGGGAAGGAGAAAACACATTAACATTTATATGAGGCCTGAGAACCAAACTTTGTAAATAAAATATGGTACATATTTGTACCATATTATTTGTAAATTTACAAACATTTATTTGTGAATAAAATATGGTACAGTATGGGCCATAAGAACTCCCAACTATGATTCAAACCATATATAAATATGTATATATATATAAACAAAACAGAAGACCATTATGAAGAAATCACATGTAAAACCTGAGAGAGATTGGAATGGAGGTGTGAAGGGACTGTCAATCTCAGAAGTAAAATTTATAAAACAGTATCACCACTCTATCTTAGTCACAGGCCTGGGTTCAAATCTTGGTCCCAGGACTTAATGGGTATGTGATCTTGAGCAAACTTCACTTTTCTTTCCTGTAAATGGAACAAATATAGCAACTATATCCTGGGATTGCCATGAGGATTAGAAATGCTTTGCTCAGCACTGTTAATTTTTTATAATCAAAGATGTTTCACTTCCACTGGCCTGGAATAATTTCCTAGCTACAGTTAGGAACTGTGATGGAGAAATAAACAGGTCAGTGAAGGGATTATAACCCAAAATAGGATCTCCTTGGGTCTGACCAGCCAGAGAAAGGCTAACAACCCTCCCCACCACCACCATAACACACACACACACACACACACACACACACACACACACAGTAACAGTGCAAAACTGCACCACCTGGAAGAGAATCAAGGAAACTTGATACTAGTGAACTTTTAATCACTTCCTATCTCTTAACGTGAGTTTTCCATCTCTGAAATCCGAATAACTGTGCCCACTTGGCAAGTTTAGGATGAGCACCAAATGAACGAAGTTTTAGTAAAAGGTAGAGCATTGCAGAAGTATTTAAGTTTGTCATTTGGACAGATACCGGTCTTGGTGGTGACAGCAGGGGAGGAGCTCCTGTCACCAGCTTCAGTGCGGCTTTACGCCACCCTGCCGGTCCCAAGCCCGGGAAGATGCGATGCGTGTGGCAGGGGACACCGCAGGAGAACGCGGAGCTTGGGAATAGAGGCGGGAGGACTCGGGCCGCATCTCACCTGAACACACTGCTGGTAGCGCTTGAAGAGGTCGGTGCACGGGTCCCCGGAGCCGTCCCTCTTGAGGAACTTCTCGGCAAACCAGCGGTTAAAGCACTGATCGTACTCGCGTTTCATATCAGTGCATGCCTCCCCTACGCTGTTCATGGCGGCGGCAGCAGCTACGGCGGTAGCGGCAGCGGCGCACTCTGATGTCATCACTCTTAGGCGCGTCGCTCGCGGTTACCTAACGGCGCGCCACGCGGACGCAGAACGAAGGAAATGTGGGCGTGGGGCGGACGGCTGTGGCGTCGAGTCCCGCTGAGCGGGCTCCGGGGCTTCACCTGTAAGGCAGGTCCTCAGGTCAGGGCCGGGGGCATCAAGGCAGATGGGGAAGCGGGCCGGCAGGCGGAGCAGGCCCGGACGGAGACCCACGCTTCCGGCCTCAAGCCCCAGGGATGTGGCCGAGTATCAGCCGAGGTGATCGAGCACCTGGAACGTCTGGCGCTTGTGGACTTCGGCAGCCGGGAGGCTGTGATGCGGCTGGAGAAAGCCATCGCCTTTGCCGACAGGCTCCACGCCGTTGACACGGACGGAGTGGAGCCCATGGAGTCGGTACTAGAGGACAGGTAAATACCTGGCGACCGTCCCCGAAGCCTCGACTGTGGCGCCAGCGTGGAGCCTATTACGGTGGTGGCGAATAGTGGTGTTTCCTCTTCTCGGAGGGGAAAAGAGCCTTAGCCAGATTCAGGAACTTGCCGACGATTATCCCATGCGTAAATACTTTTAATTTTCCTTTTGTTCATCAAGGACCTTGTCGCTCCCCTTAAAATTCTCAATGATACAGTTTCTTTCTGTTTGGGGTAGTAAAAGTTTTGGTAACAAATGTGGTGATGATTGCATTCGATTACAGTGAATGTAATTAAGACCATTTAATTATACCCTTAACAGTGGTTAAACTGACAAGTTTTATATGTTACCACGATACTATTTAAACATTAAAACAAAACAAAACAAAAATCCCTGCGTTCTCCCGGTGTTACTAGGTTCAAAATCCAAACTGTTAATCCTGGTCTCCAAGACCCTACATAATAGAATCTCTAACTACCACTTGGACAAACTGTTCTTGTTTGCTCAGGAGCCCCCAGTCACTCTTCTCCAACCTGCCAGTTTCACTCCTTTTCTCTAGGATCAGTGCAGACTTGCTGTTATCTTTTTCTTGAACAGATTGTCCCTCAGATCTTTGCATGGCTCTCTCCTTCTTGGCATTCAGGTCTCAGTTTATATCCTCAGAGGCCTCTCTTGGCTACGCCAAATCCCCTCTCCCCTTCCAGTCACTAACTCTTTCATATTTGTATTTTTCTTAATTAGAGAAATTGTGGGTTTACAGAACCATCACTAACTCTTTATCCTGATTTTTCTTCTGTTATTTTTCTGGTTACTTTGTTATCTCTCTTCCACTAGAATGTGAGCTCCTCAGATTTGTTGACTGCTGTTTTCCTGTCTCAGAATTGCGAATGTACATATATTCTCTAATTCAACAGTACCCTTTGGAATATTTGTGAAAGGCATCAAGATGAACACATAAAAGTGTCTATTGCAAAATTGTTATAATAAAAAACTCAAAATGAAACCCAGAAACAACCTAAGTTTCTGGCTAACTAAATCATAAATTTCTTCATGGGTAAATTCATCATCATACAATTGAATATTAGGCAGTTGTTAAAAATACATGCTGATATGGAGAGATCATCAACATATAATGAATAAAAAAGGCAGAGTACAGAGCATTGTATATCATTGACCCTTTATGTGCAATCTATTTAATATATTCTGGTATTACATTAAGGTATTTTTTGTTGTTTATCTTAAAGAGAATGCAAAAAAAAAAAAAAAACCCACAAAAAACTGAGTCCTTCAAATTCTTTCTCCACTTTGCCACCTGAGGCTCAGGTCTTAAAAAATTAACCAATTTACTGAACGTTATACCGCCTTTCAAACGAAACTGCTGTCTTTCCCCTTTCACAGTCCTTCAGTTTTCCCTGTGTTTTTTCAGGGTAAAGATGAAAGTCTTACCATAGCCTGCAGGGCAACACCTACCCTAATCCTGGCTACAACCTGAGGATTACCTCAAGTCCTTTCCTGCCTAAAATTCTGGACTTTACTCCACCTTGTCGCTTTCGCCTACTTAATTTCACTTCTTCAGATCTCAGCTATTACTTCCTCAAAGAAGTCTTTGTTGTTTCATGCTGAGTCAGGTTTCCATTCAGGACACTATAGCTCTCATTGCACTCAGTATGACTGTAGTTTTACATGTACTTACACATCTGTTTGAGTAACATTTGATTCCTTGCCCTCCTTTTTGCCCTACTTGATCACATTCCAGGAAGCAAATCTGTTTTTGCTCATCATGTTTTATGGTATTGAGTAGACACTAGTAAATGTTGAGTGTTCTTAATTTCTTTGGGAAATGAGGGAATAAAAGCACAAAAAGGAGTCAGAATCTCCCCCAAGTTATCTAGCAGTTAACTGTAAAGAATTTTAATTATTACTTAGGAAAAAACTGAGGAAAAAAATTAAGAAGGATTTGGGTCTGGTGACAAGAAGCACAACCCCACATTCCATGATTCACACTCTTTCCATAAATTCGTGATCCAGTTTGTTTTAATAATTCATTTTTTACTAAGTAATTTAAATATTTTTATATTATCATAAACATAGATCATTAGAGAGCAGAATGCAAAATACAAATTTATTGCTCTCTGCAGAAAATTTCGGGGCATACTGATGAATGTATGCCCCTTTCTGAAAGGGGCACCTGCTACTTAGAAAAATGATGATAACCAGAAATCAACAGAATTTTTACATTATCACTTTGGCTAAGGGTCTTGGTTTATAATGAAAGAGGAAAACACAAGGACAAAAAAAGAAGTTCATGGTAGGAATTCACCTTACAAGGTTTTCAAATTATACCCTGAACTCAGAAGGCTTTCTTTAAAAAAAAAAATCTTGCATTCACATTTAAAATTTCCTTTTTACATTTGTACCCATGCATATAATTTTATGAAAATTGCATGAATGTGACTATATCGTACACGTTTGGAACTTTGGTGCAGTCTTTTTTTCTTCTTTTCTTGTTCAGCATGTCTTTCCTCTCTCCATCTTCTGCTTCTTCCACCCCCCCATATATAATCTCTTCCAAATAATCTGTGTTAACAATGAGGTCTATATCAATGTATATTTTATCCAAGCTCATATAATCAAATACAAACATTTCTATACAAACCTGCAAATGTACATGTAATAATTCATTTTTAAGATGTGACAAAGAAACAAAAGTAGTGGTTTAATTGTCTCATCAGTCAGTCCAAAGGCCAACAGCAACACATGTAGTCACTTCTTTCTCTGTGCTGCTGCAGCACTGTCCATGTCCTTTTACATTTTCCACTTACTGGCTTAAGTGTGAGTTTTAGAGAGTAGGGATTTCTAGTTCACAGTAGAAGCCTTTCTCAACCAGCATTCCTCATTTGAACCAGAACACGTGGACTTGAAGAACTTTCTTTTCTATTTTCCCAATCACAATAACCCAAATAATACTAGCCCAGATGTGTAGGAGAGTTTACTTTAAAAAGTGATTTCTTAGGATATTTGGGCTAAATTCTCTTGTGAAACCCAGATTAAGAAAAATAGGGTGGGAGGTAGACATTAATCAGTGAATCAGTAATTGGCAGGCAACTGAAGCACTCATCTAGTCCTGTTCTGGTGTTTTATAAATGATTCTGAGATCCGGAAAAGTGACTTGCTCGGTAAGAGGGCTGCTTAGAGCACCACCATCACAGAAACCTGAGTTATCATTTCACTATGCTGTGATTAAGAAAATAGAGATGTGGATCTATTCTAGAAATAACTCCATCATGAACAGTAGTAAAGTGAAAATGTGTGGAATTCAAAGGGGTGAATTTTTCCTGTAATCTCATTTACATAGGAAACCTGATTACGGAATGATAATGAAAGTCAGCTGCTATTAAATCTACCATTGGGAAGCAGTAGCTGTTAATCATCCACTGATGGTAGTAGTTTTATTTTGTCAAAATCTCCCAGTGCGCTGTAACAATTAGCAACTCTAATCTCTAGGGGCTAGGTAGGTTACATGTAATTAGAACAGATTGGAGGCAAGTACCTATGTACATGCTGAGTGATGGTGGGATCTGCGATGTACCCAGGGCGCGCTCTTTCTGAAAGGGGCACCTGCTACTTAGCATCCATCTCCTAGTACCGTGAAAATGCAGGCCCAGCATTTTCAGATCTTATTTTGTAGGATCATTTCATTTAATTTTCCCAACAACCCTACTATGCATTCTGTAGGTTAAGAAGTTGAAACATGGAAAGGATAAGTAACTTTGCACCCATACTGTGTATGGCACTGGGATTTAAATTCAGATGTGACCCAGGAGCCCAAACCCAGCCTTCTTGTTATACTACCCAATATTAATACAAATTCCAGAGAGCCCAATTGTTACCTTTGAATGGTGCAAATATAGACATTTATTTTCTTATTTGTAGTTCAAGGCCACACAGTTAAGATATCGGCAAAGCACAAGAAATATAATTACTAGTTTTTTCCTTAAAAAAAATCTTACGATCACAGTTTAGCTGTCATATGCAACTTTTGCCCGGAATATTCATGTAACATCTTTGTCCCTTTGTCACGTAAGTCACACCCCATCAGGCTGTGTCTTGGCAAAGCAGAGTTTGGCTGCTGCTATTAGCAGACCACTTGTTTTTTTAACCCATGTATCTGGAAGCAGGCTCATACCTCTTATCATGCATTTTTAAACCCTAAAACAATAATGAAGCTCATGTCCAAGTTCCTGTTTGGTTTTACCAGTTTGTCATCTGGTGAAGCCACTAAGCTCAGAAAATAGTGAGAGATTTGTGGGCTATTTTTGTGGCACATTTTGCTCAAGGGTAGGCACTTTTTTTAATCTACGAAAGTGGCTATGGTGTGATTAAAAAAGAATTCATCTTAGGGATACAAAACCTGGGCTCAGATCCCATTTTTTAAATTTATGAAATAAGCAAATCATTCTTGAGCAATTTCCTTCCTCCAGCCCTGCTTAGATTTCTAGCCTTTTCCCGAGGAGGTCATGCCGTAGACCTGCTTCACTTGTGCACTGCCTGACCTTCTCTGAATGTGCAGGCCTCTCTTGCCTTGGCATCATGTTGCTGCTCCTGTCAAAGTTCATTTCCCGCCCCCCACACCAGCTATTTCTTGCCTGTTCTTCAGCAGTCAGCAGTGGCATTACCGATTCTGAACACCTGCTCCCTGCTCCTTACCCCCAGCCCACCCAGGCTCCTCTGTATTCTCTTGGCAGGCTTTCCTTACCTTTTGTTAGATTTAACAGTTTTATCTCCATCAAAGAAACTCACCCAAAGTAAGTAAGCATTTAATAAATACTTGTTAAACATTACCAATCCTGAGGAATAAGCACCATTTACCTCAGGGTTATTGGGAGAATATATAAACTGTAAATAGTTATTTGGCCTACGGTTTGCTCTCTTCTGCCTTTGAGAAGTAACCACAACTAAGAATATGCTGCTCCCTTGTTCTCTCATTTTTTATCTTCTCCTACCATGCTTGAGAAGCCCTGAGACTGCTAACCTTGAGCTTCTGGGCTTTGTAGATGCCTATACCTGAGAGCTGATAATGTGATAGAAGGCAACTGTGCTGAAGAACTACTACAAAATTCCCGTCGGGTTGTGGAAGAGTATTTTGTGGCCCCCCCAGGTATGTGTTGCCCAGAGTGGCTTTATAGTCAGTGAACTAAGGAATGAAGGCAGTACTGCTGAGGATTAGTGAGTGAAGTGAAAGACCTTTGGAAAGTATAAAGTACATATAGATGGTGGTATTAAGGTAGTATAGCCCAGGAAGTCACATCCATCTCAAGGGGCCAGTAGGTAACAGAAATGAACAGAGTGGGGCTTGGGGTGGGGAGGGGGGAGGAGAGGTACCATGGCTTGGAGCTCAATCTCTGCCTAAAAGGGCAGCTGCCATTCACTGGTGCTTATTCAGTATCAGGCAGGATCGTGAGGTTCTGGATATCTGGCATTTTGTATGTTTCCCAAATTCTAAGTATTGACAGCTAATTCAAAAATTAAAAATACTATGCCAGCCAAGTAAAACATACTTACAGGCCACACATAGCTTGTGAGAAGCCCTGGTAATGAGATTTTCATCTTTAATCTCACTGTATTTTAAATTGCTTTCTAACTCTCTGAGTGAAATGTAAAATCTACCACCGTAGATTGGGCTGAACTGTTTTTGTCAACTCTGCAGATAGGTGGGAACTCAAAGTTGATATACCTCTCTGGATATCTGGGATTGGTATTAGCCACAGTGCTTAAGTAAAATGCTCTCTTCCAGTACAGAAATCACCTCCAAATAAAAACTTCAGCTCTGCTTAGCCTCAGAGGTACCTCTTTCTTGAAGAGCCAGTTAAAGGAAAGCTCCAATTGCAGCAAGGGTGGGGAGAAAAGCTAGAGTCTGTGATCTAATTGTACCTGATTGTCTAAACCATCTCAGTGAATGGTGGAGAGAAACAAGACTTGATCTTCCCATCTCAGAGCCCGATAGTTGTGGCTGCTTCTGCAGACATATACACTGATGATATAAAACTTTCTCAGAGAATCTTGCTTCTTGGTACAAATTCAGTTCATGGTCATAGTCTTTTCTTCTCTATATATGGCTTATTAGCCTATTTCTCGCTCTTACTGAAAAGTGTGCAAAGCAGTTTGGCTTTACTTACAACTATTTGTGGTTCTTTCAGATACTTACAAAAAAAAATGGGATGGAGGCTATACTGATTTTAAATGCTTACTTTTCATCACTGACATTGATGGGCAGAAGCCTTGGCTATAACATTCTTTTTTGTTGTTTTCAAACAGGTAATATCTCTTTGCCAAAGTTGGATGAACAAGAGCCCTCTCCACAAGGCTGAGTAACTATTCTTGGGAGTATCCAGTGCACAACTGGTGCACATTTTTTAGTAACAGACTCTTCCTGAAGACAAAATTGGGAAAGACCAGGCCAGAGCAAGGCAATGAGTTTCTGGTGTTAATGGAAATAAAGGGCATTGTCAGCTTCCCAGGAAATGCGAAGTATTCACTTATAGACCTATTTGCTATGAAAGACTATAATCTATGGACAGTTATTTGGCCTACTGTTTGATCATCTCTCCTCTGAGTTTACCCTAAAAGACTATCAAGCTGCATTTTGTGATAACAACAGAATTTACATTTTTCTAACCGAACTGCCAGAGTTGGTTTTGGCTAAGAATTTTCCAATGTTTGTGCAGCTGCCCATCAAAAAAGACTGTTTTCTTCCCATTCCCTTCCTCTATCTGCTGTGCTGCCTTCAAGTCAGCTTAATTTATAAACTTGGCCTTGAATTATAAGAGAACCTTGAACCTGCCCTTGGGAGTGAAGATCTCAAACCACCATCAGACCAACTACCTTCATCCCTGAATAAAGTTATCCACTCCTGCTCCATACTAGTTGGGTACAAGTTTCTATAATAACTCCATTTTTTTTAAATATCAATGTACCTATTTGGTGAAATCTGTGAAGTTAATCAAGGACAACCACGCATGTCAGTTACTAAACGTTTAAAATATATTTCTAAACAGAATGGGCCGACTCAGTCACAGTTTCTGCTAACCTCCATAGCAGAGCAACCCACAAAGACACAGACAGCACTGATTTTTTTCCCATAATCAGGGGTGAAAAATATACAACTTGTTTCTGAACCAAAACCACAATTTCAGCAGTTTAAAATGTTTCACTGCTGCTATGGCCCTGGTAGAAATTATGTACGTTTTTTTTTTTTCTTTAAAAAAAAAAAATTAAAAAAATTTCCTAAGACACTAAATTATCAATCTGGAATGTAGATTCTGAGCACAAAGCAGCTCAGTTCACACTAAAAAATAAAGAAAAAAATTCCCATCACTGTCTCAGTAGGGCCTGAAAGGGGAGAAGTAGTGTGGGGAACCCCTGCTTTGGTATGGAGAGTCACGGCCCCTTGACCCAGATCGAGATCGTGAGTAGCCATAGCTGGTGCTTCTCTCTGGATAAACTCGGATGTAGGAAGTTTCACCCTGAAATTCAAACAAATGGAAGGAAAAAGTAAGAGCCAGAAGTAAATAACATGGCTGCCTAACAATAATACTTATTGAATACTTAACATGTACCTGGCATGGTGCTTTACATGTATTATCTTGTTAATTCCTCACAATAATGCTTTGAGGTAGGTACTAGCCTGTTTCTACAATGAGGAAAACTGAGACTTGAAAGTTACAACATTTGTCCAAGGTGACAAGGGGCAACCTGGTATGTGATAAATACTCAAATATTAGCTATTATTGTTAGTAACATCCAAATCACTGCCATTTACCTCCAGAATCTAAGAACTGGAAAGAATTTCATAAGTCATTTATGCTAGCCCACATACGTATCTTTGGACTGGCAAAGAACTAAAAACACCTCCCATGTATCATGACCTGGGCTAGATGTTCTAGTTATCTTCATAGTTTAACCTCATGGCAAGCCTTGGGGGATGGTACTGTTATTGTGATCATTTCACATATGAAAGATCTGGAGTTCAGTGAGTAGCTTGACTAATTAATAAGCAGAAGAGCCATGTCCAGGTTGTCTTGTCTCTAGACCAGCTGTTCTCAGCTGGTTGCTTTGGACTTTAAGGTGAAAGCCAGATACTTTTTCTAGAGGTAAACTCAATAATAAGATTTACCTTTTCTGAGGCCCTGCTTTGCAGTATAACAGACCCAGATACTGTTCTGTGTCTGCTTTAAACTCAAGTCTTGGAGGACTGTCTGAGAAAGAGCATAATTAAGCCACGCAAAAATCCCAGGCCTTAAAATTGGGGAACTGTGAGTTCTAAGAGAAGTCATCGAGCCCAGAAATTCATATTCCCACAGACATCCCTAAACTCCAGGACAAGATAACCAGAAAAATGAATGTCCTATTGATGGTCTGGTCTCTGGTCAAAGGTATCAAAGAGATAGTGATACTCATCACTTAAATCAGATTGAGAACCAAGGTAGCACCTTTCTGAAAGGAAGAACATCAAGAATTAAGCTCATGAGATGATCAACCATAAGAAACTTGCCTCAAGTTTCAAGAGTATCCTGCACTACTTTGGGAAAGGAAAAATGAAACCCGGACAGAAAGCTAGAAAGGCTGAGATGATGAGGTTGACCCATAGGACCCAGAGGAGGGGCAGCCATAAAGGTTAGGTTCACAGAGGGACACTGTAGATTAAGCCAGTTGTGAAAGGGGCAGTATCATAGAACAGCTCACATCAGGTCAGATTGCAACTATATTTCTCAGGGTTACTATTATTACTATGACTACAGACTTCTCTCTGTTATGATCCTGCAGTGCTTTTGGCTTTGTCCACTTAAGACAGATCTTTAATGGTACTGTAAGACATTATAAGGCAAATGCATGGCCTGTTGCTAGTCCTACTAAGACAGATTCAGATGGAGCAGCCCAGGTACAATAAGCTCCTCAGAGAAGGTATGAACCCACCTCATGAGAGCGGAATTTGGTGTCATCCAGTTTACGCAGGGCATATTCCATGTCTTCTTTTCTAAGATATTCAACCATCCCCATTCCATCCTTCTGCACATCCGCGTAACAGACATCCCCAGCCTCTCGCATGTGATCCTTCAGGTCCTGCCAGCTGCCTGATGGAGGAAGTCCTAGGCACAGAGATAATATAAGAGAGGAGGCCACACACTTCAACCAGGTTTACTGCCCTGTCAAGAACCAGTAATGCCTAGAATCCCTTCTCTGTCAGTATCACTACTTTTAAAGCCTGAGGGTCCCCAAATAAAAAATCTTATTAAGCAACATGAAATCAGAGAAGAATACAAGGAACGTGTGGTAATAACCTTGAGAAGCTGGTCCTAAGCTAATCTTCTGGAGACTAAACCTTTCCAAAAACAACAGTAAGTCTATTCCATAATACCTTCAGTATCTCTGAGAATTCATAGCCTCTCTTTCTGTTTTTCAGGCTTAATACAAAACCTCTAAGACTTTGAGTCCCAATAGATTTCATATGAAATTTATCAATACTATTTATTTCTTGCCTGACCAGGTTCCCAGCACATGGGAATTTTGAAACCAGTCAATGAAATAACCAAAGTATAGTTGAAGGTTTCGACACAGTAACAACAAAAACCTAAAAAAAATTAGTCTCTATGAATGACTGATAAACTAGACAAAGTACCTGTTAAAAGATCACCAACATTCTTCAAACAGTGAGGGGAAAGGTAAGACTCAGAAGCTAAAACTAGTTGGGAGTCATACAACCCTACCTGTTATCATGAAAGGGAAATGTGCTCCTGCTCTCAAAGGCTGTGTTTACCGCTTACAGCTCAGGTCTGCAGCCATTTCCTAATAGATTTCTAAGCAGGATTTCAGAGCAGCATGGAGAGAGAAAAAAATATGTATGACATCCTGAAGGAGGGAATAGAGTTCTGGAGTTAAAAAAAAATTACAAAGGGACACAAAATAGGCAGATACTAAGAGTTACAACTCTTCAGCACCATGGAAAATTTACTGTGATTGGTTTTTAAAGAGTGACATTCACATCAAAAAGGAGCCAGGCTCCTCAATACAGTTCACTCTATCAAGGTCCTAAAAACTCACCCTGTGACATACAGGCCTCTACCCAAGTGTTAATATTCTGAAAAGATGCATAAACTGCTGAACTTACTATTTCATCACTTGTGAACACCAGGCATTTCATTCTATACTTTGCAATGCAATCCCCAAGACTCCAAGTTGGCTTTTTTCTTTAATTTTACCAAAACCACAAAATCTGGCCTTTTCCAGGATCCAAGACTGTTCAAATCTGGCTCCTGAAATGTCTTTCTAGCAAGTTGAATGCCAAGGTACATTCCAAAAGAAAAAGTCTTTAGAATTCCAAGTGAAGGGGTTTTACCATCGTCTTCTCTTCTTACCACTAGAAAATTCCTTATAGCATGTGTATGTTCTATCAAGGCTGCACTACCAGGAGGACTTCATTTGCAGGATACCTGCATCAATGGTAAGACAGGGCAAGTCTTCAGACTTTCACTTACTGTGTAGTCTATTGGAAACAGAGCCCTACTTATTCTATGCACCGAAGAATAAAAGCTAAACATTTCTTGGAGACCAGACTCTGCTCAAATGTTTTACATACATCATCTCAGTTTGAAAAGAACATACCTGAAACAAGAACTCGGAAATCAGATCTTCTTGTAGGAGGTCCGTTCCTCCCACCACGGGGCCACCCACCCCGACCTCCATAAGTCCTGGGGAACTCCACACGAAGCCGACACTGGCCGTAATCATAACCATTCCTTCCATAAACTGCATCCTCAGCATCTCTGCAAAGAAAATTTGGAGTTACTGCTCATCAAGAGGCTGGCTGATTTCTGAGAGAGGGGACTGAGCAAAAAGCGTAAGACGGAATCTAACAAAAATCCAGCATCTTGATGTGTTACTGCTCTGGTTTGAAGACCTTTCACAATACTAGAATTAAAAGTTTACAACTGTCACAGGGCTTTCTAGGTATGATACGATACAAAAAGTGTACATAGGTTATGTATAAAAAAGCTAATTCAGAAAAAAATAGTTAATAGATTTCACCAATAAATCAGTGTTTTTCTACCCTTAGTGTAGTTTCTCAAGATGCACACCATACACTAGCCCCTTAATATTCTCCCACAAGGCCTTGAAGACATGGCTGCTGGAAGCCATGGTCAACCCCACCATGTTCTTTGGCACCACCATTGATGGCAAGCCCTTGGGCCACGTCTCCTTTGAGCAGTCTGCAGACAAATTCCAAAGACAGCAGAAAATTTTCATGCTCTGAGCACTCGGGAGAAAGGATTTGGTTATAATGGTTCCTGCTTTCACAGAATTATTCCTGGGCTTATGTCGTAGGGTGGTAACTTCACATGCCATAATGGCACTGGTGGCAAGTCCACCTATGGGGACAAGTCTGATGATAACTTCATCCTGAAGCGTATGGGTTCTGGCATCTTGGCCATGGCCAGTGCTGGACCCAATGCAAATGGTTCCCAGTTTTTCATCTGCACTGCTAAGACTAGGTGGTTGGATGGCAAACGTGGTTTTTGGCAAGGTGAAAGAGGGCATGAATATTGTGGAAGCTACAGAGGGCTTTGGATCCAGGAACGGCAAGACCAGTGAGAAGATCACTATTGCCGACTGTAGACAAATCTAGTAAATTTGATTTGTGTTTTGTCTTAACCACCAGACCATTCCTTCTGTAGCTCAAGGAGTGTTCCACCTCCTCTGGTCTGCCTCAGTATCCTATCATTGTGCTCTCACTGCAGTTCTTAGGGTTCTACATTATATTCCCCTTCCAAGTCTATCTGGATTGCAGAGTTAAGTTTATTATTATGAAATAAAAACTTAACAAGAATATTCTCTCACAAGGCCTAGCTAGTATCATAAAGTCTACAGAAAGAAAAATCCCATTTAAAAAGAAAGTAAATTGTTCCTATTTAACTTTTTAAAACAGCAAATTTTATGTTATATATTTTTTTACAAAAAATGTTTAAAAGGCTCAAAAGATAGGTGTGCAAATGAGTGTTCTGTATAAAATATGGAACTCCCAAGTATACCTCTTCTACATGATGGGAAAAAGAAAACTATCAAAATCACTCTGGGGCGGCTGCCGTGGCTCAGCAGGCAGAGCTCCGACCTGCCGTGCTGGAGGTCTGGAGTTCGATCCCTGGTGCCTCCTGCCCATATGCAAATTAAAAAAAAAAAAAGAAAAATCACTCTGGTCTGGGTGAGGAGGTATACTGAGTTCTTCTACATATTGTTTTTTAAATTATTTTTGCAATTTTCCTATAAGTTATTTTAAAATAAAAATTAAAAACAAAAATAACCAAAACATTCTCTGGGCACAATTTCACCAAAGGAGATAAATAATAAAGTTACTTTAAGTCTTTCTAAGGATTAGAGAGTTAGGAATGCCAAGTTGATTCTCCAGTATTGAATGGGGGTAATGAATGAACTCAGGACTTAGGTGGACAAGCAGAGCCGAGGATCTGCTAATGAGGGTATCATTCAGTGTCACAGAAACATAATCCCTTATCAAGATTCTAGTCACAAGACCAACACAGCAACAAGGACCACATCCAGTGCAACCCTGGCTATATTTATAATGCACTGGGGGAGAGGTAGAACTGCTATGGTTTAAGAGCTGACTGAATACAAACTAATTTGCATTCAGTCATTCTTCTGTTACTAGTAGCTGTCTCTGTGTAGATTTTTACATCTCTAAATGTTAGTAGTAAGTCTATCTTACAGGGTTACTGTAAGAATTAAATAAGAAACTATGTGCATAGTGCTTTGCTTGAAACTTGGCACCTAACAATATCAAAAGTTAGCTTTTCTAATATGAACAGAATGAGGGAATTATAGACAATGTAGAATATCATACAGTAAGTTTGTATTCTAAGGACAGAACAGCTGGGTTCAAATCCTACCTTGATCCCTTATTAGTCTAGAATATTTGGATCCCTTTTGCGCCTTATCTATAAAGTGTGGTTAATCAGCAGTACCTATCTCTCGTGTTGAAAAGGCTAAATAATATACAGCATGGTACTTGACATAGCAACTGTTCAAAAAATACATTGGTGTAACTTTCTACAGTTTAGATGTAAAAAATACCTAGTTCCATTTCTCAGGCAAAAGCCAAGACACTAAAAATGAACTGTCAATCCTGAGCTATCAGAGCCTCGGGGTGCTTCCTACCTTTCCTCCCACGTGCTCTCCATGTCCAAAACTTCCAACTTTCATCACAACAGGCAGGCTCGACACCCGATTACAGAAATTACTACTAGTGAGGCCCGCCGGGTGCAGACTGCTTAAGTTGTTCCCTGAAACAATGCCGTAAAACAAGAGGCCTGTTCCCTTTTACACCGAGCGGCAGAAGCCAATACAGCAGAGTAGCTTCTAAGAACCACTAACCGCAGTTTTGAAAGTTCCTGGGTCTTTTCCGGCCCGAGGGCCGACAATGCTGGCAATCACAAAGACCCCTTTGAGCCAGTTTAGGGACTGAGAGCTTCCCAGGGGCCAGCCAGTTAGCATCTAGCGTAGTCTCCCTTATTAGAGAAGGGGAGTGAAATCGGAGACCCCCTTAGGCTGTTTTACAAGTTTTTCCAAATCCCTGAGCCGTTTCTAAAAACTAGCTCCTGGTTTCCTGCGGCGTGGGACTCACTGAAGGAGTCTGCACCATCACAGAGACCTCTTTAGGGTCCCCAAGAGGCATCCACATCCTGGCAGTCTGGATCTCCCCTAACAGTGAGCTCTGCCTGGCGGGGGGCGGGGGGGGGTGTTAAGGGGAGAGAGGGAGCGCGACTGGCGATGTCTACTCTTCCCCGAGTCTCTACCTGGCTCGTTTAGTGGCCCAGCTTTCCAAGCCGCGCGGCCGCTTCCCCTCTAAGGGTGCCTCTCCGGCCACAGGGAAGTGGTAATTTGTACCATCCCTGAGGCCGGTTTGGGCGGGCTTGGGCCCTCTAAAGGCCTAGCTTTTGTATTCTTAAGTTGAATAGCAATAATAATAAAGGAAGTGACGGAGACAAGGCCGGCCCGAAACCTGTGGTGAGCGGGAGCCTCATCCCCACCCGGGGGCGCCATGAGGGGGTCTGCGCCGAGGGGGGGGAGGGGAGGGGAGAGCTCGGCGGGGGAGGGGAGGCGGGGGACTGGGGACTCGGGCGACGCGGGCTGGCGGGCGGAATGTGGGCCTCACCGGGGGTCCTCGAACCGCACGAAGGCGAAGGGCACGAGGCCGTGCCGGTTCTTGAGCTCGATCTCGCGGATGCGGCCGTACTTGTAGAACAAGTCCTCCAGGTCCTTCTCGCGCACGTCAGTCGGAAGGTTTCCCACGTAGATGCGCCCGTCGCCCTCG
Source organism: Myrmecophaga tridactyla (assembly GCA_004026745.1). Lineage (NCBI taxonomy): Eukaryota > Metazoa > Chordata > Mammalia > Pilosa > Myrmecophagidae > Myrmecophaga > Myrmecophaga tridactyla. The sequence continues at coordinate 37,502 of PVIY010019759.1, forward strand.
CCGCCGCGCTCGTCCGCCCAGCCCGACATCCGAACCTCCCGACGCCGCGGGCCCGCCGCAGCCCACGTCGCCGCCGCCGCCGCCGCCGCCGCCGCCGCCGCCTCAGCCCAGAACCCCCGCAGCGTCCCCGCGGACTCGGAGGCGCTCAGTCGCACTGCATTGTGGGAACGTGGAGCGGAAGCGAAGGGGTCGGAGGAGGCAAAAGGAATCCTCTTAAAGGGGACGCGATTTCGACAACTGCGCGTGCGCGCAGGCCGGCGCCCCCTGTGGTAACTGGTGGTCGCCGCGGGCGGAGACAGAGATGGTGAAGTCTGGAGATTTGGCTTCAGTTACCGAACTCAGTTCATTCTCCCGCGGTGTGTACTTGGGCAAATGACGCCTTTTGGAGCCTCAGTGTCCATCTTTAGCGCTGCCTGCCTCACAGGCTTTTGTGAGCATTTACTGAGGTGACGCTGTAGCGCTCAGGGCCGTCCCCGCCGGCTGTTATTTTGAATACGGGGCACCCCAGGGAAGGAAACAGTCGGGGCCGCAGGCTGACCCTGTAGCGGCTCGCACGAGTCCCCAACGGCTGGGCTAAGCTGGACTGTCACGGCCCTAGGCCTCTCAGGTCAGTAGCCCTCTGGGCCACCCTTTTACAATTTATTAGGTCTGCCTGTAAGTCTGATGTAGGGATCTTTATATTATTACAAGGGAGAAAACTGAGGGCTTATACTGGGGGACTTAGGATTCGAACCCAGAGCCATTCTCCAAACCTATGGGCTGAGCCCTTCAGAAGCTCAGGCAGCCTGGAGATCTTGGACATATGTCCACAAATGAAAGACTCTCACCTTGGCACCTTTCCACATTCACATCCCATATTGCAGGAGCATCGAATCTCGACATATTTATAAAGTGAGTTCTTGCGTCGGAAGTCTTTTTTCATATAAAATAATATTAGTGTGTAATCTCGTGCATTGTTGGATGGATAGATATATAATAAAGCGGATATAGCAAAATGTTAACTGTAGAACCTAGATGATGGATGAATGGTTGTTCATTGTACCCTTCTTTCATCCGTTCTGTATGTTTGAAAATTTTCATAATAAAATATCAGAGAAGAAATAAAACTTGTGAAAAACAAAGCCCATTGAAGCTAACAGCAAGGGAATAAAAACCAAACATTTAATCAGAAAATAGTTGATTTCTAGTTAAACCACCCCTGAGCCTTTAAGGATCAAAACAAATTTAAAAAGTAGGCACCTGGACATAATTACTGAGTGTAAATAGTTATAGCTTATGTATAAGGAAGTTAGTTACTGCATTCTGTACAATTAAAAAAAAACTCCTGACAATAAGGATGTGGTTAAACACTTTAATAAAATGGAAATGTTACACAATTATTAAATCATGTTTTGAAGGATATTAAAGGCATGCTAATTTAATTGTAATAAAAAAAGAAATTTTAATGGTGTTTGATATATACACTTAGGCATTTAAATGTATATTCCGAAGGAATCTCTTACACTGGCTAATACCAGATGTCTGTAAAGAATGAAATTGTGGGAAGTTTCACTTTAGATGTCTTCCATTGCTGTAAACTTGAAGATTGTTATGGCAACTATGTTTATTTTCTATTATGAAAAGATAAAACAAAAATAGAAATATAATTTTATGCAATATCATCCCAGTTCTGTACAGAGGATGGATATATCTACATATATCTTGTAACAAAAAAAGGATAGACCCAACTCTAGAATATACTTTATTTTCAAGTGCAGGTGGAACATTCCCTTGGATGGACAATATTAGGCCACAAAATGTGTGAATAAATTTTAAAAGATTAAAATTATGCAAAATATTTTCTCTGAACACAATGGAATGAAATTAGAAATGAATAAAAGAAAAATTCACAAATATGTGGAAGCTAAAAAACATACTCTTATGACTGCTCAATCATTATATTAATATTTCTTTTAGTCTCCAGTGTCTTGGAGCAACTAGAAGGAAAAACCTAAAATTGTGGAACTATACCCATACCAAACTTAGAAATCTGTCCTGTAACTGCTTGTTACAAGTACTTTGAAATTTATTGCTTTTTTTTATATATATTTCACAATTAAAAATGTTAAAACAGAACAAAACATACTCTTAACCAATGTTAAGAGTAAATGCTTGCAGGTAAATGGAAATGAAGACTAAACATCCCAAAACTAATAGGATGAAGCAAAAGCAGTGCTCATAGGGAAATTTATAGTTATGTCTACATTAAAGAAGAATGATCTCAAAGTGATATCATAACCTTCTACCTTAATGAACTAGAAAACGAAGAGCAAACCCAAAGCCAGTAGAAGGAAGGAAATAAAGTTCGGAGTGGAATAAGTGAAATAGGAAAACCATAGAATCAATAAAAACAAAAATTAGTTCTTTGAAAAGATCACCAAAATTGACAAACTTTTAACTAGACTGACCAAGAACAAAAGAAAACTCAAATAACTAAAATCAACAAAATGGGAACATTACTGTTTGTAGGAATAAAGTAGAGTTATAAGAGAATACTATGAACAATTGTATGCCAATAAATTATATAACCTAGATGAAATGAATAAAATCTTAGAAAACAAACTGCCAAAACTGACTCAAGAAGAATTAGAAAATCTAAATAGGCCTGTAACAGAGATAGAATCAGTAATAAAAAATTTTTCAACAACAGAAAGGTCCAAGGTCAGATGACTTCTCTGGTGAATCTGTCAAACACTTAGAACACCATCAATCTTTCTCAAACTCTGCCAAAAATATAGAAGAGGAAATGCTTCCTAACTTGTTGTATAAGGCCCATATTACCCTAACACCAAAGACATCTCAAGAAAGGAAAACTACAGACCAGTATCCTTAAACAAATATACATACAAAAATCCTCAACAAATGCTAAGAAACTGAATCTAGCAGCATTTTGAAAGGATTATTATACACCATGACTAAGTAATTCCAATCCAAAGTAAATACCTAGGAGAATTGAAAACAAAAAAATCATACACAAATGTTTATAGCAGCATTTTCCACAACAGCCAAAAGGTGGAAACAACCAAGATGTCAATTAACTAATGAATGGACAAAGTATGGCATATCCATACAAAGGGATATTATTCAGCCATGATAGGAATGATTTTCTGATAGATGCTGCAACATGGAACCTTGAAAACATAGTATGTGAAAGAAACTAACTACAAAAGGGCACATGTTATAGGATTCCATTTATATGAACTCTCCAGAATAGGTAAATGCATAGACCCTGAAAGCAATTAGTAGTTGTCAGGAGCTGGGAAAGGGGTAATGGGGACATGACTGCTTGATAGGTATGGGGTCCTCATTGGGGTGGTGAAAATGTTCTGTAATTAGATAGTGGTGATGGTTGTACAACATTGAGAATGTGCTGGAAGTCACTGAATTAAACACTTAAAAAAAACTCAAAATGATGAATTTTATCTCAATAAAAAGATATTATTTCTTCTTATTAAAAAAAAGCACAAAAGAAAACAAACTTCCAAATGTTTGTGGGGATTATCTCTTGATGGCAATGATTCCTATATTTTTATTTATAGTTTTCTGTATTTACTAAATCATCGGCAGTTAGCATGTGTTTTTATAAATGGAATAAAACACAATAAATTATTTACAAAATAAAACAAAACTCAGAACTGTTGTATTCTGAATTATATAAACCTAGCTGTATTCTGCTGGGCTTTAGAAGGCAGACAGGAAAGAGCCCTGGCCAAATAAGATGTTGGATCTAAGTAGGCAGCCTTATAGGAGCTTACGTTGCCTGAAGACATCCTAACGTCCAATCACTTTTGGAGGTGTTCTTACGTGCATTAACATCACCCTCTGAGTCCTACCACTACTACGTGATTGTTGTTTCAAAGGACAATTTTTAAAGGTGTCCTTTTAAAGACAACTGGCTGTCTCCTAGGTAGAAAGATGAAGTCAGCTAAGTGACCTAATAGGACTCTAGGTGGAAGACTGCTTGCAAATAATAATGAATCAGCTTTTATTGTGCAAAGTCCAGCACATGAAGTCCCCAAAGGGGCTCGGTTTCCCAGCCTAGAAAACATTGTGCCCAGATGTGGGGATGTGGCAAATGTAAGACTTCCTGGATTCGAAGGAGCACAGCTAAATTATTGGGAGGCATTTATGACCATCTATGGAACCCAAAGATAGACTTTGTTCCTGTGAGCTCAGGTTGAACACAAATGAGGCCAAAATTCAGATTTCATGCTCAGGGTTCAATGGCTTCATTCTTTTCCAAGGCGACAGGTCCTAGGCAGGGAAGCCATTTTGAACTTCTGCACTGAGTGCATACTTTAATTTAGACCCTGCATATGGCCCGGGGCATGCTATAAAATGACATCTCTGTCCTCCAGCTGCTTTTCATACAGTCATTTAGTCTACAATTGTGATAAGGATAGGCTGCTATGACATCACATTAAAGAACCATCTAACCCATAGAGATTCCAGTGAGGGCTTCCTGGAGATGTTTAGGTTGAGGACCTATGGAAGTTAACCAGGTGGGGAGAGGGAAAGAGCATTTCAGGCAAAAAGCCCAGATAGAGGAGGGCATGGTAGACTACAGGAAATCCCCACCATTCTACAGTATGGCTAGAGCAAGGAGTTCAAGTGGGGAAGAGGAGGGAGAAGCTGGGGCTTACAAGGCCTAGTAGACCATATTATGGAACTTGGACTCCCTGCTACAGGCAATAAGTAGCCACTGAAGGATTTTAAGGCGTAAGGATAGAATGAGTACCTCCCAGTAGGGAGTGGCAGTGGAAGTGGTTGTAGAAATGGTGTAGAGGAAGAAACTGAGAGTAAACTTGGCAAGAGGGCAGCTGCAGAATTTTAGGGGAGGGAAAGGGAGAATGAGGGAGAGATGTGGCAGTAGTTGACATTCTGGAATAACTTGGGGGAACAGGAGAGCTAATTAAAGGGTCTATTTAGGAAGATTTGATATGCAATTGCAGTATAACCCCTTCCTGTGACCTCATAGATCCTTCCATTAAAAATTTACATTATCCATTAATGATTTTGGAGTTGGATTCTTGTTTTTGAGGGAGAATATGATAGTGTGCTCGGATTAGCCTAATAGTGAGTATAGTGTGAGAACAGGAATGGCCCACTGACTTGCAGGTTACATGAGAAGTACAGGGTGAAATGGAAGGGAGGACAGAAATGGGTGGAGGGAGACAAGCTGGGAGACCAGGTAGGAAATGACCAAGTGTAAGGTGATGGAGATGGAAACATACTAAGAAGATAAGAGGATTGGACCTGGGTGGCTGGGGAGGGGGGATGAGGATGGAGAAGGAGTCTAGGTTAATTTTTAGTTTCCTGACTTGGGGAACTGGTTGGGCAGGAGTGCATGCTGAGATGTGGAATAAAGCCGAAAGAGCAGATCTGCAGGTGAAGAAAGAATTTGAGTTCATATGTGTATGGAGGTCAAAGAAGGAAGGATAAGAAGTGTGATGACTTTAGACTCTGTACCATCTCCAATGAAAACAGAATTCCAGGTGCATGACCTAATGATGGTAGATTGACACTGGAATCCTCAGATACATTGATCAAGACTGCCCTTTCAATGAAGAGAAGCATTAACTTGGAACATATGGGAGCTCAATATTCATCATTCCTGATATAAGAATTGTACCAATGGGATTGTCCTCAGATGGAAAGAAGCCTTGGACCCTGACAGACTGTTAAAAGAGTGAATGCATTTCCCAAAGCCTGCCATTTGGTAAATGCCCAATGTAAAAAAAAATAATAATAAAACAATGAACACTCAGGGATAAATACATTCTGCAAATCTGACCATCTGGTTTTCTCCCTTTTTCCTGACATCAGACCCCTTTGGCATCCCACCAAAATGTTTGGTCAGGTCCAATCATGACCTTCTCTCAGACCCTGGCCTCTGGTAGTAGAGAGCAGAAGGGGAAGTGATGGAGAAGAACCATCAGTGGGAAAATGAGTCATCACGGAGAAACTGGTCCAAGCTGGCAGGGGGAGCTGTGAGCTGTGCTACTGTGGAATTTGTTTCTGGTTACAACACCTTTCTAGCATTCTTTGCTACTGTGTGTATGATGAGGTAAAAAGCAACAACAACAACAAAACATACTCGATGAAACTACATAATAAAGAACTGACCCTTGAAGAGGAGAAAGGGGAAAAGCAGCTAAGCAGAGCTGAAAGATTTGGCGAGAGTTTGGATTAGGGAAGCAGAGAGCTTTAGGGAAGCAAGTGCCATGTGTGGGAGGATGAGAAAAGGAGGATGGGGAAAGATCGTTTCAAGATTTGCAGTGTGTTGTGAATATAATTCCCCTTTGGAGTTTTCTTAAGAGACTGCAGAAAATATACATTGTTTTAAAATTATTTTGAACTCTGAGCTGATGTTTGTTTCAATGTGTCTAGACAGGTGGAAATGCAGTGGCCTGCTCTTGAGACATATTCAAAGTAGTGAATACACTGAATTTGTAGCAGCTTTATTTTATTTTTGACAAATTGCTATATTCTTAGATGGAACCCTCAAATAGCTTTTCATATCAGGGCTTCTTTATGTTAGATTCATGGGCTTCAGGAATCAACGTATTTTCCCCTCCCCTCTACTCCCACTCTCACAAAGTTGTGAACTTTTATGCAAAATATTATGTGAATATGAGCAGGAGTTTTTTTTTATTCTGGGGAGAACATCCATGCACTGCTACCCAATAGAATTTTCTGTGATGATGGAAGCATTCTATGTCTGTGTTCTATATGGTAGGTATACATGCATATGTGGCTATTGGGCACTTGAAATGTGACTACTGCAACTGAGGTACTGAAATTTTAATTGTATTTAACTTTAATTAATTTAAATACCCAGTTTGGCTAGTGACTACCACTAGCCACAGTGCTGGAGTTCATCAGATTCTCAAAGATCTGTAAAGCATTCCCCATCCCCACCCTACCTCTCAAAAAGATTAAGGATCCCTGGTACCAGTTGCTTCCATTGACAGCCCTGTGTTGGTACATAGAAGGTGCTTAATAAACACCTGTTGATTTAAAATCAGTTATCCAACACATAAAGAAGAGTTACTCTAGCCCACAAAGGGGAACTGAGGTACAAAATGGCAAATGGGCTCAAGTTCATCAAGTTTTAGTTTCTAAGCCCCAAATTCTTTAGACTCAACCCAGAACTTATCCCTAAATGTTTCCCACCTGTCACATACCTTGGAAACTTACTTTATATAACAGAGTAAACGAAAACATAAAGGGCAGAAAGGGAGTGAAAAGATTAATGACAGGGCTAAGAATGTTTTTGACGCAGAAAAAAAAAAGGCATTTATCTAATAAAATCTTAACTGTTTTTGGACTCATGAAATTTCATACTAAGCAGATTTTTGATGAAAACAATGATAATGTCAGTGTATTTTGTTGATGACACCATCTCAAAGGCAAACGTGCTCCTTAAAGGTAAAACACAAATATGGGAAGTATCTGGAGATTTTTTTTTTTTTAGAAGTTAAAAAATTAACTGAGAGCCAAGAATCTTCTAAACCGCACATCCCCCAGTGCCACCACATGCACAGTAGCTGAATTTCCTTCTGTCTGCGTGAGGCTGGCTCTCCCCCTCAGCCAGCACTTGTGCTGGGTTTCTGTGAATGTCACATTGAGAAGCATTCCCTGTGGTGAGGCAGCTGGGGAACAGCTCTTTTCTTTACTG
>PVIY010019760.1:0-37420 GCA_004026745.1 Myrmecophaga tridactyla
AGGAGAACAGGGCATTCTTCTGAGAGGGGGAATGAGGATACAGCCAGTTTCAGTTTGAATAACATGAGAAGTGTGCCCTTATTTTTATCCCAAGCAGGTAAAATGATCATATGAGCTAAACTATTATTATTATTAATTAATAACAATATAACATTACTACTAGCAGCAGCCAACAAATATCAAGTGCCTACTATGACAAAGCACTGGGCTGCATACCATGTATATACTGTCATATTTACTCCACACAGCTAAGAAGTGGCAGCAGTGACTCATCTGACAGGTGATGAAATGAGACCCAGAGAAGCCAATTAACTTATCTATGGCTACACAGCTGGCATGCAGTGGAGCTCAGGTTCAGACTCAGCTTGTCTAACTCCAGGGCCTGGGTTGACCATTATTCCTGACATAACATCGGGTTTTTTAAAATCACAGTGTTCCCATTGAGCCCTGACCGCAGAGTGAACTGGGTGAGTGTGGTTTCTTCCTCTGCCTAGTTTGCCAAACCTTTTCAAGGGCCTACTGTATACTGCATTCAATGTACCTTTCCCGGGTCATCCTCCTTCGGCAGTTACATTATTCTTGTGTTCTTTAAAATAACAAATATTTCCACAAACGTGTATTCCCAGCTATCTCCAAGACCCCAGAATTTTAGATCTAAGAAGAATCTTGGATGAAATCAAGTTCAAACTCTTCATTTTACAAATGAGTGTGTGTGTGTGTGTGTGTCTCAGGGATGTGAGGGGACCTGCCCAGAGCCACATGTGAGTGAGTGACAGAGCTGAGACTAGGCTCAGGTCTTCGGGTCTAAGTGGTGCTGCAGCATTGGTGCTGGTCTCAAAGGGTTGGGATGATGGTCAGCGAGGATGGTTTGAGCCCCTACTGTGACTGACATTGCACAATTCACTCTATACCTTCCCTATAACTAGTGTAACTGGTATTATTATGACCCACTGAAAAAGATGAGAAACCAAGGCGCAAAGGGGAGGTAGCTTATGCAATCTCACGCAACCAGTTGACGGGTGGAGCCAATGTTTAAACCCAAGCCTGGTTCCAAGTCCACACTCCTTTGATTTCATTATGATCCATTCACTGAGCAAGTGGACACCCTGGTGGGCCTGGGGAAGTGGCCTTATACCTATTAGCCAAGGCCTTGGGCCAAGTCGAGGTCAGGGACACTTAGGAACAACCCTGAGGACCAATGAGCTGCCACAAGTGACAAATAAAGAAAGGAAAGGCAGGAGAGGAACAGGAGACAAATGTCGATGGCTTCCCAAATGTGCCATTGTCTTTTGCTTGGAGAGTTCCAACCCTATCTGTTTTATCTAGGAAACCAGGACTATTTTTTTCCTTTACCTTTGAGCCCCTGCAGACAAGTTCGAACTGTGACAGCCCACCCCTGCCCTCAGGCTGCAGAGGAAATGAGCTTGGCATTCCGTTGTCCTCACCTGGCACGAATCACAACATTGCCTAGGATAAGGCTGGCTGTCAGGCTGGTAGGCTATTGTCTGGAGCCTTGAGAGAGGTAAAAAGGAAGCTTACTTGTAGGAGAAGGTGAGCAGGCTGGCTGGGACCCAAGAATGACAGAGGCCCCTTGCTCACGCTGCCCCATCTCTGTTTCCCTGGCCCATGAACAATAGGGAGGCGCTGTCAGGAAGTGACACTGAAACGCAATTCCCCTTATACCTCCTCCAGCCTCTGGCAAAAGGAGTTTCCCGGAGGGAATATTTTTAGTTTGACAAATGAAAGCCTAGGACCAAGGACAGGAGGGATTAAGGGAGCTCTTCTCTGACACTCCTGGAGACGGGGAGATGATGAGTCAGATACAGAGGGCTTAGGCATGGCTTCTCAAGACATTCCTCAAGCATGAGCACAAGCCAGCCGCTCAAATTCCTCCTGCTCTGCCAGCACGCGGGGAGGAGGGGCGGGCCAGGAGAGCAGCAACTCTCCTCCATCCTCCCCTCGGCACATTGTTGGACAGCAGCTTTGGAAGATCAAAGCAGCCGCCTGCGTTGCTTTCCGGAATCGGGAGTCAGGAGACCTGGGTTCAAGTCCAGACTTTGCTACTTACGGGCTGTGATGTAGGGTCTACTCATTTCTCCGTCAATGCCTCAAATTCCTCATCTGTATTCCTCATCTGAAATGCAGGGGTATCATAACACCTCGGGAGATCAGGAGATTATTATGAGTCTGCACATTTGGGAAAAGCATTTGAAATGACATAACTCTACTTCCTGCCATTATTCCCATCACCCCATTCACAGCTGTGCTAAAATCGCATCTTGTAATAATAATAATAATAATAACCTACATTCATTGAGTGCTCCCTGGGCACCACCCTTGAGCAACTTCTCTCTTTTTAACCCCTATCAACACCTCTGTGAGGGAGATCTTATCCTCCCCATTTTACAGATGAGGAGGCTGAGGCTCAGAGAGGCTCCATGACTTGCCTGAGATCACAGAGCTAACAAATGGTAGGTTGGCATTAGAACCTGGCCCTTCCTGACTCTGAAGTCAGCAAGTGGTCTGTAGCTCTGCCCATGACCCTCTGGCTGGGCCTGCATCCGCCTGCCCAGCTGCAGATCAGGAGCAGTCCAGGGCTAACTAACTCCTTGGCCCGGTGGCGGCTGCTCGGCCAGAGCCAGCGCCCTGGCGGGAGAACGTCTCTTATCAGAAGCCACGAGTGACGGTAAGATCAAGGCAGTGCACCGGGCCCAGTGCCAAACAGAGAGCCAGAAGGGAGAGGCAGGGGCTGCCAAGCAGAGGAGAAGGGCCAGGGCAGACAGAAACTGGAGCCCAGAGCCAGGGCTCAGACACAGGCAGCAGGTTGAAGGAGCAGCTTGTACTGGGGCTTTGACGACCATCCATAACTGGCTCCAATGTGCTCAAGGTGAGGCCATAAGTGCCCAGGAGGGTAGCTGAGTTCAAAAGCAAGAATCCACTCATTTGGCTGGAAGAGAGAAAGAGGCACGAACGGTATGAAGGTAGCTGATTTCTCACTGAAACAGCTGGGTGGGGTACGTGCTCCTAGGGACTCAGTGCAAAGCCACCAAGTGAATTCTACCCAAAATCTGTAAAGCCCTACAGGCCACCCGTGGGCCACTTAGTATCATTGGGCCCACAATCTAATTTCAGGATGGATAGTAAAAGGCTGGCAATGTGTGCTGCTTCTCAAAAATGTTCATGGTGCTCTTGGTGGGTCTTTCCTCCCGGATGGGACGAAAACCTTGCTGTAGGTGAGTCCTCTGTCCCTGAACCGGTCCACAGCTCACTGGATTCCCTGGCAACAGGGGGAAAACAAAGAAATCTGAAGAGACACAGAAAAGATTCTGGAAAGTGATTCCCCCTAAGAATATTCTGGACCACAGTCCTATAATCAAGAGGGAAGCAGGTAAGTATGCATTTTAAAAATGGTTCTTTGCACAAAACATATCCCTTAACTAGAACCACACAGCTTGTGATAAGTGTAGAGAGAGTCTCAGGCTCCAAGTGGAGTGTATTCCAACAATTAATAAAGATCCGCTAAAAAAAAATGCTGATAGCGATGTTTTGGTTGCTAAAATTAGTGTTATCTCACTCAACATCTTTCTCTTAAAGTAGGAGCTCTTCATCCCAAGAATTCACTTTTTATTCCCTCATGGGGCTCCAGAGAGCTATTTTTGTTTTAAATAGGAAACAAAGGTGACCCCAAAGTTTGGTTCCTTTCTTCCTTAAATTTGCCCTCGGATGCAGGCAGGGGAGGGGTTTAAAGAGGAGGGGAGGGAAGGGGAGGGGAAGGACATCCCCCCTGATTTGGGGTTAAACATCCTCAGTCACTCCCACCACAAACCCCGCTCTTAAGCATTCATAGGGACTGTGTCCCACTACCACCACAGCTAAGCCAAGTCCCCAGAGACTTCTAATATTTCCACTTTATCCTTTCTCTGGGGTGATTTCACACCCAGCACCACTCGTTGGGCCAATGGTTCTCTAGTGTGGTATTTTAACTGGTGTCCCTACTGCACCCAGTGTCTCCTAAGAGGACCCATAGGGGGAATCTCCTCTCAGACCCCAGTGTCAAGGGAGGGGAGTGAGTGGTTTGCTTTTTTCTGACAGACAATGTGAACACATAACAGATCATGTCTCCCTTTTTGCCACCAAAATGTTCAGAGATGACTTTGCATCTTTCCTTCCACAATTGTGCAGAACCTCAACACAAAAGTGGGTTCTTCTGCAGGCTTCTCTACAGACAAGCCATAGGGCCTTGGGCAGGTCATCTAAACTCTAGGAACCTTGGTGGCCTCATCTGTGAAGTGGGGTTAATACCATGTGCCTCATAGGACAGCTGCAGAGATGAAATGAGATTTTATATCCATCCATATATATATATATATATAGTATGGTCCTGGCACATATAATAGCTGCTCAGTTAACAGCCCCTAGTGTTATCCTAGCACCCTCAGCAGCAACCTACTATTAATAAGCTAAACTTCCTTTGGTTTCATTTTACTCATCTACCTTTCTTTTCCTCTTGCCCCAGTTTCTTTATCTTCTTACTTCTCATCTTGATGGCAACATGCGTTTGAAAGATTTTCTTGTAGGAAGGAGTTATAATCCACCTCAAATTTTTCTGGCGCAAAGCAGGTTAAAAGCAACCCAACATGTAAAATTCGGAAATGAGGACTCTATAGTTATCCCTTCCACGTCCTGGAGGTTAGGAGTGTGGCACCCCCAGAGCTAAAAAAAATCCATGTAAAATATTTCAGCCCTCCCTTCATACCAGAGAAGAAGTCTGAATTTATCATTTTTCTTTTATGGGGTGTTTACAGTAACCTATTGTGAAATTTGGGTTAAGCATTTGCTCACAGGCTATTTGTAGGTTAATGTTAACTAAAAATACTGTTGTCCGCTGGCCTGTGCGTGTCATCTGTGACTTCTGCAAAACTCTCAAAAAATTCACGTTTAATTTCTTAGGCCGACCCACAACATATCAAAACCAGGATGGGGAAAGTCACGATGTGGAAGGGATAGCTGTAATGTCTTCTGCCCCAGAACCCACAGCTAAGCTGACCTGTGGTTTGGTTCAGCTTCTTTGACTGCAGGATCAGAAAATCTCTCAAATACTAGAATGCAGCGGAAGGAGTGGTTTTTATGAAAACACTGTGGGGAAGAGTTATCTTATGTGGAATGCAAGAATGAGTTCTCATGGGAACCAGAAGTGGGAAACCATTACAAAATCAGGGCCCTTCCAGGAACTAATGACTTCGTGTACCTTTTGAGAACCCTACTGACCCTTTTAGTTTCATGGGCCACATGGTCTCACAGAACCCAGCTTTTCCTGCATAAGCTCTGTTCTCTTGCCCTCAACTGGCCTACCTTCTCCTTCAGTTCTGTATGCCTCTTCTCCACCTGATAGCTTCTGCTTCTGTGTGCTTTCTGCTGCGTCATACTTGGGTTTCAGAAGCCCCAGTGGGCTTCACCAACCTCTTTGTGTGTCGCAACTTTGGGCTTCAGCTGCCTCATCCTCTCATCGAAGTCCTTGAGAAGAAATCCGACTGCATTACTATATTGGATGCTGTTGAGTCCCTCCCTCTGATCTAATCCTTTGTGGTTGGAGCACTGGTGGTGAAGGAGCCTCCGAGTTTATCAACCACCTGCAAAGTTTATCAACCATCTATATGGCTACCCCCTTGAGCAGAAGCGAAGAGAGATACAGCTTTCCCCTAAAAGGCAAGAGCCATAGTTGACATGTGGGAGATACCCTGACACTTTCCAATTAGTTTCTTCCTATGGTCTTTCCTATGCTTATTTTTGCAGGTGGAATGAAAGCACACAGACTTAGAGTCAAAGAAACTCTACCACTAACCAATTGTTCTGCCTTATTCAAGGATCCTGTTAAAGCCTTGGAGTCCTTATTTGCAAATGATAGCGACTTCACAGGGCTGTGATGAGGAAGAAATGAAATAATGAGAGTACCCACAAATTATTATTACTACTACTGTGATTACTATTCAGAGTTAGATACAATCGGCTTATGACCTGTTTTCTTTGCTTGAAGAGTTAAGTTTCTTATCTCTGCAAGCTTCAATTCGCCCATCTATAGTAAGGGGCTTCTAACACTGACTTCACAGGGCTCCTACAAGGAGCCAATATGCCAAGGAAGTAGAGAACCTCAAGCAGTACTTGGTACACCCCCGACACCTAACAAATCTTTCTTCTCCCCTCTCCCTCATCCTTTATGGAGTGTTCTTTGGGGCTTTCTCTGAGGAGCCAGTCTCTCCCCACACTGTACCTCTGGAAGCATCCTATAAAAGACTCAGACCTCAGGATCCTAAATCCAATTATCACAGGCTAAAAACTCATTCTCCTCCTCCAGAGCACTCAGGAGTCATGGAGACCAGCTGCCCTCACAGTTTACAGGCCGGGGAAACTGAGGCCCAAAGACAATAGGCGATGTACCCAAGTGAGAGAAATGAGAAATCTCCTGATTTCCGGCCCAGTGTTTATACCACACTTTATTTGCCCTCCGTGGATTTCTCCATTTGGGTCCCCCTTTTCCTCGTCTTTTCAAACACATTACACATGTGCCCCAGAACCACCGCTCTGAGGACGGCTCTGAGCGTTTTGAGGCAAACTAGAAGGGGAAACAAAGAAAGCTCCAGACGCAGTAGGAGAGCGGCAACGGGGCAGCCCGGGCCCAGCCTCCTCACAGAGCCCAGCCGAGCCGGGAGCCCGGGATTTGGCCATAAGAAGAGTGGCTCGGGAGGCCTTAGCGAAGGGAGCCCCCGCGCCATGGCGGCGTGCGGGCGGCGGGCGACTGCCAGCCTGGAGAGCTAAGGGCGTTCGGCCCGGGTTCAGGGCTGCGCTGCCCCGCCCGGGAGCGTGAGAGCAGGCCGCCGGCCCAGCGTGAGAAACGTTTCCCAAAGTACCAACGTAAGGAGTAAATTTTTAAGTTTAACATTAAGTTTAACATTATTAAAAACAGCTCGGATTTCAAAGGCTGGCAAGCCCGCCCCGGAGCCCGCATCCACCCCGGCCCGGCCGGGCCCAGCCCAGCAAGGCAACTAACCAGGGACATCAGAGCCTACCCCGGGGGAAAGAGTCTGGTGAATTAGCACTATCTCTAGAGGAGGAGGATGGAGTTACGGCCTCATCAATTGAGGAGAATTTGGGAATCCTTCCCGGCTTAGTTTTCACGGTCCTGAGCATTTGTCAGCATGCACATGTGCAGAACTGCCGGGTCCTGACAGCGAATCTCTTGCCTCCTGCATCGGGGTGGTGTGCCAAGCCCTGGACAGAAGGCTAACGGCCTCCAGCCGGGAGACAGCCAGCTTCCCAGCCAGCCGCGCTCTCCATTCCACCTGCCGAATTAGCTCATAAAACATCCTCTCTCCCTCCCACCCTTCTCTCTCTCCCCCTCTCTCTCCCTACACCACAGGTCCAGTCCAGGCCTTATCTCCTCTGAATTGTGTTGCTATTGCTGTGGCCTTCAGCAGCATCTCTCTCCCTCTGACCCAGGGGTCCCCAGCTTGGGCTGAGTGACTGAATGATGTCCAGGCTTCATCCTATCTGATTTACTTGGTCAGGAGTAAAACCCTGACATCAGTATTTTTTAAAGCTTCCCCAGGGACACTAACGAGCAGTCAGGATGGAGAGCCACAGCTGCAACCCATCCTTTTCGTTGCAGCCCAGCTGATCTTTCCAACAAGGACCTGCTCCCATCTCCAAGAAGAGAAATCATTCTTCAGTATTCCTTCAGGATCCGACCCAGTCCTCCCATTTCCCCATCTTCCTTCACACCCCTTTGCAATTTTGTCATTGGCACTTATCTTCACTTCCTAAACAAATCACCTCTTTCTATTTTCTAATGTCTCACCCACAATGGGAAAGGTTTTTCTTAACCTTCAAAGCCCAGCAATCAATGCCCCCTCTCCTTTGAAGACTTCCGTCTTGCCCCACAAAGTATTAGTTGCTTCCTGATGAAGTTGAAGCCAACATTTCATTAGTACCCACCACATGGCACTCACCTTCCAATGGTCTTACATATTATACATTTATTTCCCTCAACAGACCTTCAAGATAGGGATTATTATCATCCACATTTTACAGATGAGAACAGAGGCATGGAGACATGAAGTAACTTGCCCAAGAACACATGGCTGGTGAATGACCCAGGAGGGTTTGAACTCAGTAGTCTGGCTACAGAATCTACTGTGCTTTAGAGCACTACTGTATGCAAATTTTGTTTCTCTATTTAGAGACCCATCACACCCACCAAACACTGAGCACCTTAAGTGCAGGAATTGTGTCTTATTATCAGTATCACTAGTAGATTACTATATCAACAATTACAAGGACAATAGCTCTAAATGATGGGGCACCCTCTCTGTGCCTGGGGCTCTTCATACATGATCTTCTCCAAAACTCAGCACCTATTACTGAGATGTGCATTATCTTCACTTTATAGATAAATCATCTGATGATAAAGCTGCTGGACCAAGTTCACATCTGCCTCTACCCCAGATTCCCAGCACTTAGCATGGTCCCTAACACAAGGTCAAGACCCACGGATCTGGTGACTTAAACTGAACATCTCGTTCTTAGGCCCCTGCCTTTGAATCTGAAGATCATAATTCATTAATCTAAGATTACAACTTACTTAATAAGTAACAGCTATGATGTCCCTACTAAGAGCCAGGAATGGTGCCGAGAGCCTCATAGGTATGGTTGAATTTGTTTCCTATGAGGCAGGGCCCTTTGTTTGTCCTGTTTTCCAGATGTCACCCTGGAGGATCAGGAGGTTGGGTGATGTGTTCAAGGGCAAGGGGCTGGTGAGGAGCAGGGCCAGTGATGCAGCCCGTGCCCAACTCCATGCTGCCTTTTGGAAACAGAAACTCGTCTCTCACACCCCCCCCCCCCATCAAAGGCAGAGGCTGGGAATGAGGCGGGAGGAGATCCGGATGCATTCCATCAGATACAGTTTTCCCAGACAGTTAGCAGATTCTGTCCCTACAGGACCAGATTGTCTCCAAGGCACATCGTGAAACGGCCCGTGCAGTTGCTCCTGTGACATCTCATGCTGCTCCTTCCGGGCCCCTGCACAGGCCCCCCACATTCCTGGTGACGTCACCCAGCTGTGCTCCCTCATCTCCGAGGGGAAGCTCTGTCACCGTCGGGAAGGGGGAGGGATGACGCGGAGACGGCGCCTGAAGGAATGCATGCCTGGCTCGGCCCTAGTTGAGTCTGGGGAGGGTCCCCAAGCAGGGTCACTTCCCGATGATCGGAAGGTGGACGCCGAGGCCTGAAATGCCCAGGCTAGAGATGAAAAATAATCCAACTGAGTAAATAAATCACCAAAGAGAGCAGCAGCCACCGTCAGCCAAGAAATTTAATCCTAAATGTGGAGAGAGTTGGTTGGGGGTGGGGGTAGAGGGACAGGGAGGACTGAGGTTCTGAAAAGATCTAATTGGTGATAGGGCCCTAAGAATATGTAAATAGTCTCTTGGTTTCTGTCTTAAAAGGAGAAACAGATGCCAAGGACTCCAAGTTGAGTTTTCAAATGAAAATCACTAAGGCCCCTAGAATGCCATTTTAAATTCATTTAATCTGAATGTTATCTCCTATGGGGAAGGGCGCCTGGCTAGAGGTTTTCTTTTACATTAGTCCCACCCCACGCAAAATTGTAAGCCCCAAGGCACCATTTTCTGTTCCCTTCCGTCCCCCATCCCTTATGGTTAGCCAGCTCAACGCGGAGAAAGAGCGAGATTCAGGAGTTTGATGCGGGGTCTGCTTTCTGAGGGTTTCAAAAGCCTGTAGCCAAAGCTTTTACTCAGCGATGATCTAAATAAGGTTAACAATTTCCTGGTCCAGTGACAAGGAATCCGTTTCATTTCTCCTTCGCAGCCAAAACTATTATTTTGGGCAATATTTATCTTTGATTCTTAGAATACTCTCACTATGTTGAGCCAAATTTTGTCCCAGGAAGCTTCTTACTTTTGGTCTTTGACACTACACAAAACACAATGGATCCCAGTTCCCTCTAGGAATCCCTTCTAGCAACCCTGGGCTTTCAGATACGTTGGACCCTTAGAAGTAAAAGAAAAGCTGAAGAGCATAGTGGGAGAAGTTTTGGGACAGAAGTCAGGACTCCTGTGTTCTAGGTCATTTTGCTTCCTGACTTTCAGGGGAGTAAAACAGATAACATCTTCTCTCTGGGGTGCAATGTCATCTGTAAAATAGAAAGAATACCTGCACTATACCAATAGGTATAACTGAGAAATCAGGATTTAAGGGATGATTTTGATTACTGAATCATTATATAGATATTCCTTTTTGCTTTCTGGTATATTGGAATAGAGAGAGGAAAATTCCCAACATCTCTAAATTGTAATCCAGCTGCCTTGATCTCTGATAATGATCGTATAGCCCTTATCATCTGCCCTTGGGATTGTAAAAACCTTGTGACTAACCTTCATTTATACCCAGTTATCCAGTTTTTCAACTTTAGAATCTTGTAATCACTGAAGACAGCTCCTAATGTTTATTAGTGAAGGGTCTTGAGTCAGCCCAGAACTAACCCACTCCAAGTCCAAAGTTATCTTGATGACTGAGACTGGATCTAACTAAAATGGGTCCACCTGACATGTGCAGTAGTTTAGACTTTAACCTACAGTCACCTATACCTCATTCCACCATTTTCTTACATAAGTTCTGTGTGGAGTCATGTAATCAATCTGCACATGCTCAGTAATTAGATCACCTCTGATTACATCATCTGGGGCCACTGTGCTCATTATCCTAAACCCTGCCCATCCATTTCTCTAATAAAACTATCAGAATTACTGCAGTTCGTGGAGACAGATTTGGGGCCGCTAGGCCAACTGCTCTCACCCAATAATAAACTTCTTTTGTCTTTGAAACCCCGGTGTCTCAGAAATTGGTTATTGAGCATGTCAGGTGAAAGAATACATGGCCTTTGTCCAATGACATGGGGTGAGAATAAAATGAGAAAAAGGGATTGATAGGTTTTTGACCAGGAAGGAGGAGAAGAGACCAAAACTTGATCAAAGGAGCTTTATTGAGAGGCTATGGGCAGGCAGGCTGAAGCCTGAGATGATAACAGCCCCGGGCAGGGGAAGGGGTACAGGTTATATAGGCTGGTTGGCAGGAAATAGGGACAGGGAGGCGCTGGGTTTTCTTTGTCTTGTTTGGACGTGGGAAATTGGCACGTTCTCATTGGTTGGATTAGAAGCAGAGGGCTAAGCAGAGAGTTGGCAGCTTTTCATTGGGTTGGGAGTTTATGAAGCTGTGCAACTCAACGAACAGTGACCCGTTTGTGAGTGGATGGCTCTTGTGAGTAGAGCCGATGTTTCCAGAAGAGAGGAGAAAGAGGGGTAGAGTGGCAGGAGGAAGAGGGAAGGGAGGTGGATCTTCTCATTTATTTAACCGTTCAGCAAACTTGCATCAAATCCCCACTGCAGGTATCACATTGAACAGAGCACTGCACAGAAGAATTTCCCTGAGAGTGGTAGGTTCACCCGTGGACCCCACAAGTTGCTTTTACTTGGTGGACTAGGCTGAATAATGCCCCCTTCCCCAAAGATGTCCATGTCTTAATCCCTAGGACCTGTGACTATGTTACCTTATATGGGGCAAGAAAGGAACTTTACAGGTGGATTTAAAATCCACAATCACTTGACTTTAAAGAAGGGAGATTATCCTGGATTGTCTGAGTGGGCCAAATGCAATCACAAGGATCTTATAAGTAAGAGGCAGGAGGGTCTGAGTCAGAGAAGGCCACATGATGGCAGAAGCAGAAGTGGGAGTGATGCAGGATCACAAGCCAAGGAATGCAAACAGCCTTCAGAAGATGGAAAAGGCAGGGAAACAGATCCTCCCCTAGAGCCTCCAGAAGGAACATAGCCCCGCTGATACAATTTGGACCTCTGACCTCCAGAACTGTAAGGTAATGAATCTGTGCTTTAAGTCACTAAGTTTGTGTTATCTGCTACAGCAACCACAGGAAACTAATGCACAGGCTTCATGGTGGAAGTTTCTATAGTGATTGTTCTGCAATTATTTTGATCTGTATTTACACACTGGACCACGTGCACACACACAAACATAGAACAAATACATTTAACCCAAACTCAGTCCCACCCCAAGGTTTTTGCACTCGCAGTTCCCTCTACCAGGAATGCTTCTCCCCTAGATCTCTTCATGGCTCCCTCCTTTTCATCTTTGTGTCTCTGCTCCTTTGACTTCCTCATGGGGTCCTTCTCTGAACCCCATCTAAAATGACCCCCCATCACCAGCCCCTGCTATTTCAGTCTGCTGGTTGCAACCCATCACAAGACCCTAAGATCAGTCCTTGGTGCGTCATAACCAGCATATTTTAAAATAGAAGAGAAAATATCAGAGTGCATTACATGCAGTAAAGGTAAGTATTGCTTTTCAGCATCTTTTTATTTCTGTTTTGTATGTGTGTGTGTGTGTGTTGGGCTACAATGAAAAGTCATTTTCTTACTATTGACCAAACATTTTGATCTAATATATTGCCCTGCACTAAGTTTTCTTCAGAGCTGCGGGCATTGTCTGAAACTCTCATTTTTATGCATGTATTCTCCATCTTCTCCAGGCCAACACTGTCTTCTAAGGCAGGGATTGTGCTTTTCGTGCTTTGCTGCGTCCCCAGCCCCTTGAGCAGCACCCAACACCCCATAGCATTCAGTCAAGATTTGATGAAGGAATGAAGGAAGGAAGGAATGAGACAGTGATTTTATAAATAGTATTGTTTAATACACAACTAATGTTTGAAAAAAATAAGTCAATTTCAAGAAAAATATTAAGTAAATCATAATGCAAGTGATACCCAGGGAGGTAAAAATCTTGAAGGTGACACCTGAAATACTCAACTGGTGACGTGAAATTATAGACTCATTGCTTGCTCTTAAGGGGCCTCCAAGCTAGCTGTGGGGGGTACAAGCTGTAGCAGAGTCAAAGCACAGATGAATCCAGTCCCAGATCATTAGACATGATGTCTACCCCTCGTGCTCTGCCGATGAGATCACTGCAGCCCAGAATCCAGAGGTGACTTCTCTTAGGCCACAGAGCCAGCCAGCTGCAGAAGCAGCAGAGCCCGTGTCCCACCTCCTTGGGGGGAGTTCTCTCCTCTTGCAGCCTGAATGGCAGCCCTGGACATGCCAAACTCTCCAGCAGCCTGACCACGCCTGAGCCCAACAACCTGAAAATCCAGGATGGGAAGAGTCATCCCAACTCCAGTCCCACCCTCCCCATTCTCTATGCCCATCCTGTGCTTTCTCCTCTTCTGCAGCATACTGTCTGGGAACTTAGAGGCGGCACCATACACTGGAAAGAAGCTCGGCTTGGGAATCACAACTGTCTTCCAATGGACCTGGGTCCATTGCTTATTACCCAGGATACTCGGGCAAGTTCTTTAACCTCTCTGAACCTTGCTTTCCTCAACTGTAAGCTAGATCCCATAAATAAAATAATTCTGCAAAGTGCCCGGAAGAATGTAGGCTGTCAGGAAATAGTGGTTCCCTTCCCCTCCTTTCCTGAGAGGTCTATGCATTCTTATCAAGGACTAACTTTAGCAGATGCCCACAAAGGGCAGGGCAGTGTTCAGACGTCATTAGTGACAAGCATGCAAGTGGGTCCCTTCCTCAAGTGTCAGCTCCAAGGCATCCCGAATAGTGTCCCTACAAGAGGACTGTGTACTGTGATGTGGAAGGTACATCTTGTAGGAGGACGAGACAGAAAGACAGTTGTCGTAGGAGCTTGGGAATACAGGATGGGCCCCTGCCAGCCCTGACGGTCCCTTGTCCCCATCCTGGTCCCACCAACCTGTGGTCCAGCCAGGGCTGCCTGATGACTCGCACGGTTCCTAACAACTTCTGCTTTCATGGGCCTCTTCTCCACAAAACAGATATTAGAAATCATATTTTACGACTGCAATGGTTAAAGAAAAAAAAGACAATTTAATATTACATAATAAAAGATCTTCTTCAACCCAAAAGTTCCTTTTTATTTTTCCTGATTTGAAAAGAAGTTAAAACATCATCGTGAGCCTCTAAAAATATTCCAGGCCTAAGGCACTGTGCCTGCCCTGGTCCAGCCTCCCCGGTTCGCCTCTAATGACAGGGGCACAGTCCGCCTTCATTAACTCTAGCGAATTAGAAATTTCTTCTTTGGAGTGAGTAACAACTTGGGTCCCTTGAGCTTCTACTCTCCTCAGCCCCAACCTTAACCCTCGGTGCTGCTGAGCACAGGAGAGTCCTGCTTCCCCTGTAGGATAGTTTTCTGAAGTGAGCTGAATAGTAATCCCTGAAAAGGTTTTTTCACATCTCGGAACCTGTGGCTGTGACCTTATTTGAGAAAGGGTCCTTGCAATTGTAATTAGGTAACGATCTCAAGGTGAGGCCACCCTGGATTGTCCATGTGGGCCTAGATCCCATGACAACTGTCCTTATAAGACTTGTGCAGAGGAGAGGCACACAGAGAAGAGGAGAAGACCATGTGAGGACAGAGGCAGAGGTCACAGTCATGCAGCCACAAGCCAAGGACCCCCTGGGACTGCCAGGGGCCGGAAAGAGCAAGGACAGAGGCTTCCCCAGAGCCTTCAGAGGGGGCGTGGCGCTGCCAACACCTCGATTTCAGACTTCTGGCCTCCAGAACTGCAGGAGAATAACTTTCTGTTGTTGTAAGCCACCCAGGTAGCAGTTATCTGTTACAGCAGCCGCAGGAAACGAGAACGCTCTCCCCATTCTGTAAGGCTTGCGCCCCACAAGCCCACCACAAACCCCTGGCTCCCACATCTGGAGCAGTGGAAAGGACAAGAGTTTTAAAGTCTGGATTCTGATTTTGACTCCGCTAGTTAGAAACGGAATAAATTGGACAAGTTACTTACCTACCTTTCCTGCATCCTCTATCTCATCTGTAAAATGGGGATAAAACGGCTTCTCTTGCAAGGTTGTTGTGAAGTTTAAAAATAATAACTTAGAAAACCTCTAACTTAGGTTTAATAACAGAGGGAATAATCGATTCCTGTTGGGCTCCTGTGATGGCCGCAGACCCCAGCGCAGCACCCCCACCCCAACCTCGCTCAGATTCCTGAGCGCACTGGTCCTGGCACCTGGGCACAGGACGCCTGGAGTGTGGGGGAGGAGCTGGCTCTAGAGGGGAGCAAGCCCTGGGAACAGGCCCGCTAGGAGGCAGTGTTTGTCTTGGCGGAAAGGCCTGGAATATCCAGCTCAGTTCTCATACTTTAAGGAAATTTAGGGTCCACTTTTTTTCTGAAAAACCAAGAAAGAATTCAATCCTTTCAAGACATCTTGTACTTGATTATTTAGGAAAAAAGAAGGTGGAAAAATTGACAGGATTGACATTCATGAAAAGGAGTGAGGTTCAGCAGAAAATTGGTTCACAAAGAGGCCACAGGATGAGCAAAACAACCTCAAGAAACCTCTTTTTGAAGCATCAGGGAAGAGTATAAAGAGCAGGGAGCTATGGGGATTCCAGGTGGCTGGGGAAAGGAGGTAGGAATTATCAGTTTGGACAAAGAGACCCAGGAAGGGTAAAGACTGAGAAGCCCCAAGAGATGGGAATGTGGAGGCTGCCAAGCCAGTGGTCACACGTCCCAGATCCCAGTGGCTCCCCAGGGCTGTCCAAGAACACAGAGCTCAAGTCTGATCTTTGCCTGGCCTGCACCTCTCCCACCAGGGCCGTCCCTTCCACCCACTATCCTTGGGGTAAAATAAGAGTTCAGGGCCTGTGGCTTCAGGGATAGGAGGAAGGGTAGGGGAACGGAAAGACCTGGGATTGCAGGTCACCGGAAAAGACAGGTTTAAATCTAGGCACTTGACCCCAGAGCCCACGCTCTGATCCACGATTCTGCCTGCTCCCTGGTCATCCATAAAATGGGGATAATAACACCTTCCTCTCAGAGTTGTTCTGAGGATTAGAAAAAATGCATTCACCATCTGAGCACATCCAAGACCACTCGTGGAAGCTTTCATCATGGCTGATGTAACTACATCTGGGCCAGATCCCCGTTTGGCTTCAAGGATGCGAAGGCCAAGCAATTTTTCTGTTAATGAGGCATTGACAATCTTATTCTCATAAATGGCAAATGCCTCTCCTGTACAGCCAGCCCATTGTTCTACCCAGCCCTATTCTTTTTTATTGAGGCTTTTATTTCTGTTTATGAAATTAGAACAGCTATCAATATAGATCAGCACATATCTCCTTGAAACACAAGGAAAATAAAAAGGAAAGGCAGCCTGTAAAGCTTGGAGACAAGGGGATACAGGTGATATTTTCCAGCGGTGTGATATGAATTATCCCATAACTGTAAGGTGAATTAGCTGTTCCCACCATGAGAATTCATGGACTGGGTAAAGGCCAATGAGTAATATCATTTTTTAAAAGAAGTAATGGCACAGGGCTCTCTGGTGCTGCAGAGAGGCCACTCCTCTGGGGGGACCCTGGCCCTTTAAAACTCAACCCAGGGGCCCGACATTCCACAGAGGGTTCACTTCTAGTTATGCCAGGTAAGATAGAGACTGACGGGTAACTGTGGAACCCACAGGTCAGACTTCGCGTCAGCTTCAGATTTGGAATCAAACACACCTGCCTTCAAATCCTGAATTTTCTCCTTGGAACTTTGGGAACTTAATGCCAATTACTTAGTCTCTAAGGCGCCATTCAGGAGAGATAGCAACCTCCCTGGGCAGTTATGGGGCTCAAATAAGGTGATTTATAGAAGCACAGTTTGGGCATATGGCAAGACTCAAGAACTGGTAGCTCTTACTACAAGAACGCAAGCTTTTTCCTTTGAGGAATTGTACATTCCCTACGAGGCCAAGACTATACGTTGGGCCAACAGCGCCACCTGGTGGTCATAAATAAGGTCTGGCAAACCTCTCCAACGGTCTTCGGATTTTTTCTGTCTGGTCATAGGACACTCACACCACAAAAAGACTTACCTCCAAAAAAAGACCTGGTTAAAAGAGGACCGGTAGCCATGGAGAGGGCATAACCTGGCCCATTTATAATTCTTCCCTGACTGGAGAAAAATTGGTACTGGCCAAGAAGGTGGACTGTGGGTTCAGTCTACCTTAGAACACTATAACTCTCTGAGCAGCCTCAGTTTCTTCGCCTGTAAAATAGGAATAATGATACCTCCTTTGCAGGTATCAAAAATGAGGAAATAACTATGGGTCTAGTGACTGGCATCAAGCAGACACTTAAGGCAATTATATATACATATGTGTGTGTGTATTTAAGACGCAACTGCATTTATCTCATCTTCAAAAGCTCTACATTTGACTCTCTCTAGAGAACAGCTGAGATTTATCTGAAGTGCCCTCACTTGAGCCAGGCTCTCTGTTCTCCCGTCATCACAGGTCTTTTAAGGAGAGGACACGTTATTCACCTCTT
The DNA here is from genome assembly GCA_004026745.1 of Myrmecophaga tridactyla. Classification (NCBI taxonomy): domain Eukaryota; kingdom Metazoa; phylum Chordata; class Mammalia; order Pilosa; family Myrmecophagidae; genus Myrmecophaga; species Myrmecophaga tridactyla. The sequence continues at coordinate 17,437 of PVIY010019760.1, forward strand.
CAACTCTAGGGGTCGCTTGCCCCAAAGCCAGATCTGCTTGGGAAGCCCCCTCAGAAGCTGGGGTTCTTGGAGAATGGCCATGGAATTAATGAATTACCCAATGAATTAATCAACAGATTAATTCGTTCATTCATCTGTTCAATCATTCACTTTTTAAATGTGCTGGGCATTGGAGATACAAAGATGATTTGGGCATGACTCCTGGCCCTAAAGGGCTTGCAGCCTAAATGGAGAGGTGGGTGAGTAAAGCAGTACTGCAGTGAAATGGCTGAGTGCTCTGATAGAGACGTGTACTAACTGTCCGGGAAGGTAGGACAGAGGAAGATGTAACCAGCTCAGCCTGGGGGACTCAATAGATAAAACAGTCCAACATAGAGAAGAGCTTACTAAGTGCCAGGCACAATGTGAGACCTAGAGAAAGAGGGTGAATAAAATCCAATCTTTATGGACTGGAGTTAGGGAAGGATGCAGAGGGGACATGACACAGGTTGGGACTGCGGGGCTGAGGCTTAGGTTTAGAGGTGGGACAAAGCAGGATGAGTCAAGCAGCTTCTCCGTACCCACACTACATCTTCTGAGCTGCCTCCGCTGCCTTGGGGGTCAGGAAACACAACTATCTTTTCTCATTCAGTACCACTTTTAAAACCTGCTTAACTTGCACTCTGGTCCCTTCTGACAAGGATCCTGATAGGGGAATGCTGCAGCACATCATCCACAATGTACCCGAACTGGCTTCTCCCCCATTAGGCTGCTTTAGCATTGTTGATGGCACATGCATGTGCACACACACACACATGTGCACACACACATGTGCACACACACACACACACACCACTTCCAGTCCTCTCTCCTAGGGAAACTTCTCTCCAACAGCCTGGCCCATGTTCCCTGTGGCTTGAGGTCTCATCTATTGCCTCCAGCCCCAGGCTTTCCCCCACCCCCAACTTATACGGGACTCTTGTGTCCCTCTGACCTACCAACCACAGGAGGCTGGGATAGGGGCTGGTGCTGCGGGAATATGTGGGGGTGCCCATAGGTTCTTTTCTTTTCAGTGCCATTGAGAAGAGAGTGGAAACCACCACTGAGGGACCTGCCATTTCCTGAGAGCCTGGCATGTGTATTCACTCTTCAGTGGCAGCAGAGAAGAGGGCAGAGTAAGAGCGTGGGGCCCGGACTGCACATGTGGCTTTGGACAAGTTACTTAAATTTTCTGTGCCTCCATTTCTTTATCTGTAAAGTGGAAAACAGTACCTACCTCAGGGCTGTTGTGAGGATTAAATAAAAGAAAACAAGCAAAGTGCTTAGGAGTCTGCCTGGCACATAGTAAGAGCTCATTAACTCTATTTTATTTTCTTTATTTTTAATTGTGGCAAAATAGGTAAGATGTAAAAATCATTTTACAATTTTAAGTGGGCTATTGTGTGACATTAAGTACATCAATACTACTGTGTGACTTTCAGCACTGTCTATTTCCAAAGTGTTGTCGTCATCCCAAACCAGAACTCATATCCATTTAGCAATAACTCCTCCCCTCCCCTCCCCCCACTCCTGGTAAACACTATTCTGCTTTCTGTCTCTATGAATTTGCTTATTCTAAGAATTCCATATGAGGGAAATCATACATTTGTCCTTTTGTGTATGACTTATTTCACTCTATATGATGTCTTCAAGGTTCATTCAGAACTTCATTTCTTTCTACAGCTGAATAATATTCCATTGTATGAATAGGCCACATTTTGTTTATCTATTCCTCTGTTGATTAACTCACTAGGTCTTAGCGATTACCCAAAATAACTATTGTAGAGCATCTACTATGTGCCAGGATTGGAGCTGCAACTGTGAACCAAGGAGATGTGGTCCTTGCCTCACAGAGTTTACAGTCTGCCAGTGAAAGACACAAATAGTATATAATCACCAGTTGTGATGAGCATAGGAAGAAATGGATAGTATTAATGGAGAGAAGAGGAAGAAGAAGGAATGGAATTAGATTGGAGATCATGACATTTAAGCTTAGTTGGAATAGATGATCAGGAATGTGCTGACAAGTTATGAGGCAGAGGGAGTAATGGGTCGAGATCCTGTGGTGGCCAAGAAGTCAGAGCAATCAAGGAACTGGAAGAAGAAAGCCAGAGTGGGGGCAAGGGGGTGAGTAAGAGAGAACAGGCCCATAACTAATGTTGGCAAAGCCCGTCAAAGTCAACTCTTCTGGATCCTGAGGGCAAAATGAGCCATTGAACATTTTACTCTAAGCCAGGGAAAGGTTTTAGAGGTGGGATGTGTTATTCAGACATGACTTAATTTACATTTTTAAAAGATTACTTTGATGCTAACCTCAAGAGCAGAATTGAGGATATCAGAAAGGAAGGGATTATAAATATTCCATGAAAGGGAAGTGGCTGGAGGTAGTGTGTGGACAGTGGAGATGTACTCTGCAAACATAATCAACAGGGCTTGATGATGGACTGGATGTGGAAGATGAGAAAGAGAGAGGATGATGAAAACCGTTAACCTGAGATGGGGGGAAATTGAAAGAAGAGTAGATTTCAAGCAAGATCAAGAGTTGGCTTTAGAGATATCAGGCAGGCATTTCATGTTGAAATCTAAAATTCCCCAACAAATACATTTAGGAGATATACATTTAGGAGTTGACAACATATAGATGCCATGTCAAATCATAGGAATGAATGAAATCTCAATCTCTCACTTGGGGAGAGATTGTAGAAGGAGAAGAGAAGAGGGCTCAGGACCAACCCCCCAGGGACCCCAACATATAGAAGACAAGTATAGAAACAAAAACAGGCAAAAGAGATTTAGAAGGCGCAGCCTAGGAGGTTTTCCAAGAGGAAAACCCGGAGAAACAAGTGTTTTAAAAAGAAAGGAAACCTAGAGTGGACAATGATGGTGGCTAGTTGTATGAATATTTAAAAACTAGAACAAACATATGTCACTATTACAAGGTGTTAATAAGAGGGTGGTATATGGGAAAAATACAATTAATGTAAATTAAGGTTTATAATTAACAGTAACATTGTAATATTCTTGCCTTAATGGTAACAAAGGCACTATACCAAAACTTAATGTCTATAATAGGGGGAGATATAGGAATATGGGAATTTTTTCTTTGGAAGAAATGAGAATGGTCTCATATTAACTGCCGTGGTGAATACATAACTATAAGATTATACCAAGAGCCATTGATTGTACACTTAGGATGAATTGTATGGTGTGTGAATAAAACTGTAAAACAAAAAATAATGGGAGTGATGAGGGATAGGTTGTTTTCTTACTTTGTTTGTATTTTTATTTCTTTTTCTGGAGTAATGAAAATGTTCTAAAATTTATCATGGTGATGAAAGCACAACTATGTAACTGATATTGTGAACCGCTGATTGTATACTTCGGTTGGTCTGTATGGTGTGTGAATATATCTCAACAAAAGCGCATTTTAAAAAAAAAGGAAAATGTGGGCAACAGTGTCTATGGCTACTTCAAAGTCAAGTAAGATGGAGACAGAGAAGGAGCCATCGTGTTTGGCATAAGGTTGGTCGTTGGCCACCTTGGCAAGAGCGCCATGTTGGATTGGGTTTCTGCAGAGGCCGCATGCGTGGGCAGCTCTTTTGAACAGCTGGAATCAGTGTGAGAAGTAAAAGGGCGATGTCTGGAGGGCAGAGGGTAGAAGGTCCAAGGGATGTTGTTCATTCCTTTAAAAAGATGAAAAATATGAGCACTTGTTCAAGTGCTAATTGGAATAGGCCAGCACAGGCAAAAGATGGGATCATACAGAGCTGTTTTCTTTTTCCTTTTTCTTGGCTCCCCAGGCCGGAGCCACTTTCAGGCTCCCACCTAGCTTCTCCCTGCTCCCTCACCCCAAATAAATCTGTTAAGCTTTGGGAAAAAAAAAAGATGGGTTGATAACAGAAAAAGAACCCCAAAAGGTAAAAAAAGAGATGGGCTCCAGAGCAGGTCTAAGAGGATGGGCCTCTAAGGAGACAGAGAAGTTGGGTGCAGATGGAAATAGGTCTGGAAATTGGGCTATGGAAAGGGGAAGGGGAAGGGATGCCAGGCCTTTCCGCATTTAATCCTCAACACAAATCCTGAGAGTTTCGTCTTATTACTCCTGCTTCAAAAAATGAGGGGGGTGAGGCTCAAGAAAATTAAGCCACTTGGGCAGGTCACCCTGTTCTTGGGTAGAAAAGTCAGAATTCAGACTCTGGTTTGTCTGATCTAAAAACTGTTGAATCTTCAATATGGTGCCCCAAGAGCGCACAAAACAGTACTCAGAAAGTACTAGTAAAATGAAGTGTTAGTTGAAAGCACACACCCTAGTTCCCACCCTGTTTATTATTGCTATTATTAATTTTATTTCTGACATTGCACACCCACCAAATATACAAATCCAGTTTTTATTTAGATTTGAATCTATTAGCAGCAGACAAACTGTGGGTCCCTGGGGAGTAGGAAGAGTGATAAGCAGAGGATTAAACTAAAATGGGATTGGGGTAGAAGGGTAGACAAGAAGGAAGAGAAAGAAAAAATTGACACGAATCCACTCAACTGCAGATCCCCACTGTTTTAGTTTGCAAAAGCTGCCAGAATGCAATATGCTAGAAACAGAATGGCTTTTAAAAGGGGAATTTATTAAGTTACTAGTTTACAGTTCCAAAGCCATGAAAATGTCCAGATTAAAGCAAGGCTATAAAAATGTCCAATCTAAGGCATCCAGGGAAAAATATCTTGTTTCAAGAAGGCTGATGATGTTCAGGGTTCTCTTTCAGCTGGAAAGGCACGTGGCTAGATCTGCTAGCTGTCTCTTCAATGGCTTCCCCGAGGCTCTGTCCGTTCTATTGGCTCTGTCGGTTCTGGTAACTCTAAAGCTTTTTCCAAAATGGTTCCTTCTTAAAGGGCTCCAGTAAGCAACCCTACCTTAAAATGGGTGGAGACACATCTTCATGGAAACCATCTAATCAAAATTTACCACCCACAATTGGGTGGGTCATAACTCCATGGAAACAATCAAAAAGACTGCACCAAGCAATATGGAATGAGGATTAAAGGACATGGCTTTTCTGGGGTGCATAATGGCTTCAAACTGGCGCGTACACTAAATGCTTCTGGAAGTTTTCAGGCCTTTGAGCTCATCGGTGCCAATCCTACCATATAATGAAGTATGTCCAAACATCCCTCGTCCAAACATCACACAGCAGAAAATGGATAACCTGGGGTTCTCCTAGATTCATGGCTTGCCAGATGTTGAGGATTGGGGATCCCCAACAAAGAGGTTGAGGCCCTCTGTGTTATGCAACCCTGGGTTCTGGATCAAGCCCCAGTTCCATCTCTTACTAGCTGCCCAATTGCAAACAACTCACTTGACTTCTAATATTGATGGTTTTTCTCTGGTATTTCTTGTTTCTTGGGTCCCTGATATCAGTAGGCAACTGGACTTCACAGAATCCATTTGTTTGGGGAAAGTAAGCTGCATCAGAAGCAAAGAAAAGACTTTCAATATTCAAAAATACCTAAACCCTGGGATCTGAGGGCATAGTGATTACATGATGGAGCAGCAGATATTTGCTTGATCCAAGACTTACTAAAGAACTCTCCAAATAAAGAAGCAATGGTGTGGCAGAAACAGGCTTGCAGATCCTGCGCACTCAAGTGGACCACATTTCCCAGGATCCTCTGCAGGTTAGAGTAGCCACATGCTAGCCAATAGAATGTTATTAGCTGTGCCATGTGGCACTTTCAGGCCTGGCCAATTAAAAGACTTCCAAGCTTGATTCTTCCAGGCTCTTGCTGTATCCTTTGGCTTGATGCAAATACCCCAGGAACTATGAAGCCACACATTGAAGATGAAGAAGCCACAGATGGAAAGTGGCTAGAAAGCCACCCAATGATTAGGAATACCCATTCTGGATTTCATGTGACTGTTCAGTATGTTTCTACAGTGTCTGATCCACTGTATATGTTTGAAATTAACATCTAATGTTGCCTTCATTAATACAATTGGAGAAGAAGCTAATGACAACCAAACCTTTGGTCGTGAACAGGGGTGGAATGGGGAAATAACAGGCTCTTTCTAAGTTTGGGGAATCTGAGCCTTGTTCCCAGGTAGTGGCCTGGAGGAGGCGATGGAAAGTCCACAGTGGATTTTGAACATGTCTGTGTGGTGTCTCCAGAGGAGGGGACCCTGAGGCGGCTTGCTAAGTTAGCAATCACCAGAATGACACGGGAACAGACGACTGCACCCCATGTTGCTGAAGGGGACCTAGAAATCAGTGGAGAGAGAACCAGACCTTTTGCAACTTGGAATAAGGAATGGCAGACAATGATAACCAAATTGACCAAGAAGGAGATAAGACAAAGGATGTCTCAGTGGCAACTGCAAAGATAGGTGATGGCCTCAGTCTGCCCCCTTGGGACATAGACATAATCCGCAGGGAAATGCCACAGGGCAGGGGAGGGGGCCACTGGGAAATTGAAATGAGCAAGAAACAACTTTTCTCCCCCTAACACATGAGAGCTTGAAATAGAATTTAGGTTGGATTTCCTCTACTTCTGATATTATGAACTGAAATTTTCACCTGTTCAATAATGGGACTTCCTTTAATGAATGAGACTAAAAATCCCAGTTCATTAGAGAGTTGTGAGAATCAAAAGCAAATAATGAAATTGATAATCAACAGCAAACTGCTTCTAAAGACTTATCATCATCATCATCATCATCATCATGTTTTGCTTTGGCTGGAGTTGATGGGGAAGGAGTCTCCAGCAGCCAGCAAAGGGAGCATTGACAGCATCAAGCCCACACCTGTCTGCCAGCCCGAAGGAGAACAGGACCATCGCTTCATGGCTAAGGCCTCTGGTCCCCAGTTCACAGGCCTGAACCCTGACCTTCTCTAGTCGTTGACCTTCATCCTCTGTTTCCTGGAGGCTCATCAGTACTGACCGGGCTTACCCTGCTGCAGGCGACAAGGGAAAGAGAGGGATTCCGGCAGAGGAGCAGAACTCGAGAGTGCTGAGGAGCATCCTCACCTCACCCAGGTGACTGGGCTGCCTGGAGTCCATGCCCTCCCCCCTTTTAAAAGGCGAAGATGCAGCCCCTTCAGAGGCTGGGTCAGCCAATGGGCCTACATCTCCCCACAGTCACTTACGTTCCGCACCAGGTCTGGCCCTTAATGGAGACACTGCTTTATGGCTAAAAAGACAAACAAACAAAATTAATTCACATCCAGAATAATAGCTAATAATAATTAGTATATTTATTGAGCCCCCTGCCAGGTGGGAGACACTATACTAAAAATGTTAATACCATATTTCATGTCATTCTCACATAACATTATTATCCTCATTTCAAAGATGCAGGCCCTAAGTCTCAGAAAGGTTAACTAGTGTGTCCTAGGTCATGCAGCTTGAATGCAGCAAAGTCAGGATCCCAAAGCTATGACTGCCTGACTTCAGAGGCCAAGCTCTTACTCATTAAGCTCTACAGCATCCTGTTTTCTGTTTATGTTGTCATAGGCATCTGGTGTTCAACACATGTAGGGGATCTGAAGCTTTGTAAAAGGGAAAGGCTTTATTATAAATATTTATAGACAGTCCTCACTCTGCATGGTGATGTTAACTGAAACTCATGGATATCATAACCATGTTATCACTTTGCAAAGTTTAGTTACCACAGAACCATGTCAACATGAGCACAGCCTGTATTATCCTCATTGCCATCATCAGTGTATGAGACAGACTGTTGCTGCAATAACAAGCCTCCCCAAAACTCAGTGATCTAAAGCAAGCATTTATTTTTGTCACTCTCAGGTCTGTGAGGGTGGGGCAGCTCTGCGTCAAGCCACAGATCAGGCTCTGGGTTTGATTCAAGTCTATCCATGTGTCTATGCATTTTCTTGGACCAGCAGCTACTGTGGCATATTCTTCTCATGAGAGGTCTTAGGAGCACAATAGGCCAAGCCAAATTGCACAAATGCACTTAACACCTCTGCTCATGTCATCTCGTTTAGCATTCCATTGTCCCAAACAAGTTGGATGGCCAACACAACATCAAGGGGTGGGGAAGGGTACTCCATCCACCCCACTGCTAAGTCATGTGTTAAAGATGTACAATTCTATTCCAGGCGGTGAAGAACTGGGGCCCATAGCCAGTCAACCACAGTCAGTATCTGCATCATCATTAATCAGCAGGCTTCTAGCTTGGTTGAGTAAGCAGGTTGGCAGAGAGCAGTCCCAATGTCATCCAGAGGTCTACATGGGACACATCATCCCAGAAGATTGCTGGTGGCCTCATCTCCCCTTCTACTCCTCAATACCTCCCAGTGGCATCTTGTCTCCACCCTACTGCTGCCCAGGCACCCTTCTCTCAACTCCTCCTGCTTCCCTGGCTTTGACTCCCATCAAAACTCAATTGGTTATAGCAGCTTCATTCATTCATGGAAATCGGGAGCAACCAAGATGTCCTTCAATAGGTGAATGGACAAACAAATTGTGTTACATCCATAAAACAGAACATTATTCTGCAATAAAAAAGAAAGAAAAAAACATGCTATCAATCCATAAAAAGGCATATTGCTAAGTGAAAGAAGCCAGTCTGAAAGGCTATCATATTAGATGATTCCAATTATACGACGTTCTGGAAAAGCAAAACTGTAGAGACAATAAAAAAAAACAATTGTTGCCAGGGGTTCGGGGGGGGGTGATGAATAAGTGGAACACAGGACATTTTTAGGACAGTGACACTATCCTATATGAAACTGTAATGGTGGGAATAGAACATTATGCATTTGTCAAAACCCATAGAATTGTACAGCATAAAGAGCAAATTTTAGTGGGCAACTGTGTGGACTTAAGTTAACAATAATGTATCAATGTTGGTTCATCAATAGTAGCAAACATAAAACACTATGCAAGATGTCAGTAATAGGAGGGAGCGGGGCAGGGGGATGAGAGCAGGGGTAGATGGGAACTCTGTGCTCTCTGCACAATTTTTCTGTAAAACTAAAATTGCTCTAAAAAATAAAATATATATTTTCAAATTTCTAATTGAGCCAAGATAGGGTTTAAGCAAAATTCAGAACCACATTCATTCTAACAAATACAATTCCTCAACTTTGCAGCCTATTTTCTGATTTGATCATCAAAACTCTGTGAAGATCCAGGATTGGAATCATTATCCAGGTTGCCACTGTATAGTTGAGGAAATCGAGGCTTAGAGAAATTACGACTGCTCAAGGTCTGAACAGTGACCCAGCCCATACGTGAATACACGAATACAGGTTTTCTCTCTCCACGCCCTGGTAATGGGAGGGAGGAAAAGTCATCAAACCCAGATACTGAAAACAGCTCGGGTTTGGCCAAGTCAGAGTCCATTGGGAAAATATTTGGCAGAGAGGTGTATTCCGCGCAGATCCCTGCACACACTTCTCTCCAGAGGCAGTCTGCAAGGGCTGCACATACAGCCCAGCTCACAGCACTCCTTCATCTGGACATGGCCAGGAATGCTCAAGTCTCCAGAATTCACAGTCCTTCTGAGCATTTTAAGAACAGAGTTTCATCTTAATTCTAGAAACTATAAGAGTTTATTCATACCCTCCTCTGAACATTGAAGAGACATCATTTTCTATTTCTCCAGGGTTTTTTCTCCAGCCACCTTTCCCTCCCCATCCTGTCCACCCATCCATTCCTGCCCCCAACAACTCTAGCCAGGAAGAGTGTCTCCTAGTTTTGACTGGCTTTGAAATGGGATGAGAAATTTAAACAAAATTGATTTTGCAGTTTTATTAGCTACAAAGTGGTGTTGCCATATTTCGGGGATGATAGTAAAATGAGGACGTTTTTTAAAGTTAATGAATTGGCTGACATTATGATGTCAGAAGGATTGGAGCCAAAGGTGTTTTGCTAAAGGGAGTCTCCCCACAGCCCCCCCTCCAGACGACACGGCACCCCTGGAGCCCATAGTACTTGCGACTGTTCACGCTGTTTACACACCCAGCTCCCCTGACTGCCTCTTTGTGGGAAGTTGTTTACATGAATTTATTTTGGGAAAATTCCATTAGACGGGACCAGGATTTCTTCACAAATCATTGCCTCTCATTTGTGTCTTGATCAAATCTGGGCAAATGACTCTTTCCTTCAGAGTCTTGTCTTCCCTTTGTGTCTATTAGGGTCTGGGGGTGCCCATAGCGGAGGGGACGTGAAAGATGATGAAGTGGTCAAGGATGACCTGGAGAGAAGAGGCCTGCCTGGCTCAATCAGAAGCAACAGCTCAGGAAGAACAAAGGGGCTCTAACTGGCTTCGGGATTCTAGACTCACATCTGCAGTTGTCTGGTCTATAGCTATGAATGGAATTGCCCATCTTGTGCCTGGTCCTGTGCACAGAGACAAATCAGTGCACTTCCTGACCTCAAGAAGCTCAAAATCTAAAGAAGGAGAATGCAATAGAAACAAATGACTCCAATCCCCTAGTCCTTAGGACAGTGCTGTGTCTCCATACCCTTGCCCCACTCGACCCCCCAGGTAGTCACTGAGCACATCGATTCCTCTTTCAACTCACTTTTGTCACTCACTCTGTTGAAGGAAAGTCCCAAACAGAAGGCATGACCCAATTGTGCTCCCATTCTCTTGACTACCCTGGCATCACAAGCCCATAGTCACCTCTTTGGGGCCAGATCAACTCCCTCTTATTCCTTACATGAAACATTACTGGTCACCTACTAGGTATTAAGCTCTATATATTCAGAGATGCTGAGACAACATCCCTGCTCTGCAGGAGCTCAGCTTGGATTCAACAGTGGAGTGCAGGGATTGGAGACCACAGATAAGCCACAACATAGACACTTTCTCCTGGATAGTGGAAGCTGACTATCGCTCCTGGTGTACTTTGAGTGGTACTGGAAGGAAGGGGGCAGCTCCTGGCAGTGCACCTGGCACCATTCATGGGTTTGATAGCACTTTGTACTATCATCTGGCCAACAAGTCTGGCCTCCCTGTTCAGAAATACTTCTGACACTGTAGACCAAAGAAGCACTTGGCCACAGAACTCACTGAGCAATGCTGGGTGGGGTCCGCTTCTCGAGCTGTTTCCTCCTCTCTAACCAGAAGGGGCTGCACCATCAGTTTGCCATGGGAACCTTAGTGGGAACAAAATCTTAGGCAGTGGTAGTGGCCCACAGTTATTGAGTGTTTGCTACATGCCAGGCACCAGGCTAAGTGTTTCACATGTGTCCATTCATTTAATCCTTATAGCAATCCTTTAAGTCAAGTACTGCTATTGATAAGCGAACTTACCAAATATTAAGTAACTTGCCCCCAAATCCCATATTTTGTGGATGCAAGGGTGGGTTTACTTTGCCCCCACAGATCTGACTCTTAACTCTTGGTGTTAAGAATGAAAGGACTTTGCTTTTCAGACACCTGTTCATGACTCTAGGAGTTTAAAAGCTACCACCAGGATCCTATATGTAGGGAGGCAGTGGGATAGGGTAGAGTGAGCATTCGCTCGACCTCAGTTCATACCCCAACTCCATCTCTCAGTAACAGGGCAAATTACCACAGCAAATCTTTTAAACTTTCCAGATCTTGGTTCCTTCAACCTAAGTGTTGTTATGGACATGAAATAAGTAATGTGTGCAAACATCTAGTGCAGCATCTAGTAGATAACCAAAAGGACAGCAAAGACTTATTCTTGCAAGAGGCAGCATATTATAGGGTATCAATGCAAGTTGTGGTGTCATTATGGGTTATTAAGCCTCCCAGACTGGCTATATGTGGGGGGTGGAGACCATCAGGGGAACCAGCCTTATTTTACCTTATATCCTTCATCTCTTTCAGCACATTTCCGTGCACTTCAGAAGCGCTGTTGAATAAATAAATAGTTTGGTGGCAGGCTGACTAGTGGCTGGCTGGATAGATGGGTAGTTGAATGGTCCAAACTGGACAGCCCCCTTAACAGCTTTTTTTTAACCCATGGCAGAGTTGCATGTGCCCTATATAAGGCAGTGCCCTTACCTCTCTACATGTCCCATTTCAATACCTCATGGAACACCTCCTGTCTTAGACTCATGCCTACCCTTCCAAAACCCATGCCTCACCATGACAGATACCATCATTGTTCCCCTTTTGCTCAGCCCCTTCACAACGATGCACTGGTTCCACTATTCAGTAGCTCTTGATCTTGCCTCATCTCTGAGCACTGTCTTTAAGAGTCACACTGCAGCCCACAGCCAGCTCCATCCTGGTTCCCAGCTCTGCCCTCCACAACCCCAGCCTGTGCACAGTGCTTTCAGGTTATTGGGGAAGAGGTAATGTCCAGGCATTCATTCCCTGGAGCCCTGGTCCCTGGAGACCTAGGCTAGAACAGTGGTTCCTGTGTGTCCTGGCATTCCATGGCCAGACTCCAGCCATGCACTAAGGTTGTTTCATGCACAGCTTTAAGTGCTCTGTGCTCCACTGACATAGGAGTCAGGAGCAAGCCCAGCCTGAGACTCTCTCGCCCTCCATCGGCAGTGGCTAGAAATGAAGAGAAAGTCCAGCCTCCAACAAAGTGCAGAAGCCCTGGGCTGCCACTGCTGCTTATCCAATTGAGATCAAGGCTGCCAGCCCAGCACATTCTGTGCCACCAACACACATCAGAGCTCCTACTCTCCCTATTACCAGTTCCAGAAAAATTACCTGACCCTTTGGAGAAGCTGTCCCCTTCCACTTACAGATTTACTGTATCAAGAAAGTCTCAGGTCCAGATTCTCAGAGTATAGGGTGTGTCACCTTCCTTGATTCACACCTGGTAGGGAAGGCAGAAAGGTAGATAGTACCTTGACCAGAGGAAAAGCCAAGTAGATCTCTGCTCAGAGATTCTTTGGGCCTCCTAGCAGCACTAATCCATACATTCAGGGACCCCTCCTGGAATGAGATGGTCACCAAAGATAACCAGAGGTTCTGAAAGAGGAGGGTGGTCAGTGAAGTGCTTTGACAAAAAGGCCCAAATACTTTCCCGGAAGCTGGAAATGAATTGACCCAGCTCTGCAGGCACAGCTCCGGGAAGGCCCAAGGGTAGTGCTAACTAATAATTTTGGTTATTAGTAGTGCTAACCAATAATTTTGGTTCTCCTCTTCTTCTGCATGCAGGAGGATCATATTCCCCTGCCTCCCAGAAGTTAGGCATGGCCATGTGACTTGGTTTGGTAAATGAAATATGAACAGAAGTGATTTGCATCTCTTCTCATATCCAGTTCCCCTGCCATGGCTAATCTTGAAGCCTTGTGTTAAGATGGCAATGTCACACGATGATGGAGTCCTCATCAGCTTCAGTCCCTACCACAAGTAGGAAGGCCCTGAAGATGGCCAGTGAGCATGGAGTTTGAGCACAAAAGAAATTTATATTCTTTTTAGACTGATATTTTGGGGTTATTTATTAACTCAGCATGACCGAGCTTGTTCTGACTAAAACAGAGACCACAAATGAAAATAGACCAGCAGAGAAGTTGTGGCTTTTCCCATTACTAGGGATATGTCTTTGCTTAGGCTGTGAGGGCATCAACTGACCCTTGCCTTTTTTTCTTTATCTCCCAGGCCTCAGTCTCAGGAAAGAATGGCTATATTTCAATGGAGTTATGGGTGGTGGGGTGCTAATTAGAAATTATAGATTCAGTAAGACAACACCAGTTCTTAGTACAGCAGCACCAGCTCTCCTCCTAACTGAAGGCCAGTTCTGTGCAGACTGGCACTGATGACAGGCCCCTCTGGCTAGGAAGAAGGGAAGCTTGTGACCTATGGGCTCTCCAAGAGTGTATGGGAAGCATGTCCAGAGGCCGGTGTCATCTGTCACTTGATGCTTGCTCTACCCTTTTGTCACTGGCCTCTCTTGGCCAGATGCCCTAACACAATCTCCTCCAAGCCTTGGAAGCCTCCCTGCTTAGTTGAGATCATCCAGTTATTTGTGAATTCCTGATATTAAATATCTTCTGTTATAAGTAGTGGGACTAACTTATAGAAAAGGGGTAATTTATTGGAAGGATATTGGGGTATGTTATGAAATCTAGGAACAACTGAATAGCCAGGCTGGTTGCTCCAGAGATTACAACAGCAAGAATTCACATGCTTTCTCTTTAAAGTTCCCCCATTAATACGACCCAAATTCCAATTTCCAATCTCTCAGTTAAAATTCTAAATTCTTGAGTGAAAGAAATTCTGATGGGGCCAGCTATGTCTATATTAATGAACTTTGGCCCAACAGAAGTATAATGCAAGTCATATATGGGGTCTTAGATTTTCTAATAGTCACATTAATTAAATAAAAAGAAACAGGCAAAATTAATTTTAAACCTCCTATTTAACTCAATAGAGCCAACATACTAACATTTTCAATAAGCGATCAGTATCAAAATTTAATTAGAAATTGTATATTCTTTTCTCATATTAAGTCTTAGAAATCCAAGGAGTATTTTACACTTACAACACATCTCAATTCAGACTAACCACATTTCAGCACACAATGGCGTCATTTGTCTAGTGGCCATCATATTGGACAATGCAGTTGTAGGGAGTATGTAAGTTCACACTGTAAAAATTTATCTATTGGGCATAGGACTCTATTATATTGTGGCTTTAAAACAATAGGAGAAAGGAGTTGGCAGAGAAGAGGCTACCGTTATTAAATGTCAACTACACAGAGACTAATGAGAAGTGTTCCACGTCAGTTGTGACATGGATAGATGTATGGATGGATGATTATGAAAATCCTAGTTACAAAGAGATACAGCATTTGACTTTCCTTAGGGAAGATGCTTCAGTTAACCTTGCTGCATCAAAAAAAAAAATCCAAAACCTAGCAGTTTAAGACAACAAAGACATTATTTCTCCTATTTCTGAGTGTAGGTTGGATATTGCTTTGATGGATGCACCAACGCTCACTCAGAACTACTTCCTCTGTAATATAGATGGATGGTCCAAGATAGCCTCCTCATATGTCTAACAGTTAGAGTGACCAACTTGTCCCAGTTTGCCTTTGGTTTCCCAGCGTTAAAACTGAAAGTGCTTTGTCCCAGGAGCCCCATCAGTTCAGCACATATCAGGGCTGTTGGTCACTCTTCCAGGAACTGGTGTGGGCTGTTGGCTGCTCAACCCAGTTTTTCTCCATGGGCACCTCATCTTCCTGTAGGTTACACTGGCTTCTTTACATGGCTGTCACAGAGCAGTGTTCCAAGAGAAGGACTCTACAGGCCCTCTTGAGGCTTGGGCCCAGCACTCACTCGGCATCACTTTCACCCTGTTCTACTGGTCAAAGCAAGTCTAGAAGCCAGCCCAGATTCAAGGGAAGAGGAAAGACTCTCCACCTCTCATAGGAGAACTGACAAAGTTATATTGTGAGGAAGCATGGCAAGAACTGTTGTGGCCATTGAAAATAATCTGCCACAGGAGATGTAAGAAAGTTACTTTGAAAGTAAATTGGAAAGTTACTAGAGTCAAGTTATCTGCCCTCAGGCTGCAAAGTGTGCAGGTAAGATGATGAGTGTAGAAAGCACTACATGAAAATGGCAACTGCTTGTGGTCAACCAGGCATTTCCCAAATGAGCACTTGATTTCAGGGAGATGCAGAGGCAGGATGCAGATGACTTACCTCATAGAAAACCTCTTTCTACCTGCTGCCTGTCTTGGGCCCTCCGTTGATAGGTAGCAGTGACTTTCTATGGGAAGCAGCAGCAGTTTCTTTGAAGGGCTTCTAAGACCCATGATGTGGAAACGTCGCTGATTAGAAAGTTCCAGCAAGGAGACAACAGTCTTGGCTTTTCTCCCGGTTCTGCCATCAACACCCTTTTCACCTTGAACAAGTCACCTCTTCTCTCAGGACTTTAATATCTACTTCCATGCAATAAGGAGTTGGGTTTTGAGAGCTCTGTGGCTCCTCTAACACCAGTTTCTGCTATTCCATTGATGGGACTACTCAAACGTACTTTCCTATCTTACTGGGCAGGGTGAAGGAGGATCTTTTTTTTTTTACTTTTTATTTGTATATATTATATATTCACATACCATTTGGTCAATCAAAGTGTACAAACAATGGTTCACAATATCATCATCTAGCTTTACATTTATCATCACAATGGACTTTTTTTGTGAAAAATAGCATATATACAAAAAAAGCAATAATTTTCAAAGCACATCACAACAATTAGTTGTAGAACAGATTTCAGAGTTTGGTGTAGGTTACAGTTCCACAATTTTAGGTTTTTACTTCTAGCTGTTCTAAGATAGAGACTAAAAGAAATATCAATTATAATGATTCAGCAATAATATTCATTTGATAAACCCTACCTTCTCTGTATGACTCCACTATCATCTTTGATCTTTCTCCCACTTTTTAGGGGTATTCTAATTTTTTCATATTGGAAGGGGCTATTGATAATATGGGATAGGGGGATGGGACTAGTTGATGTTCCGGAGATGCTGGCTCCTCTGGGTTTCTGGACTTACCTGGTCCAGGAACCCATCTGGAAGTTGAAGGTTTCTGGAAAGCTACCCTAGTCCATGGAACTTTTGTAGAATTTTATATAATGCCCTAGGTGTTCTTTAGGGTTGGCAGGAATGGTTTTCATTGAGGTTTGGCAAACTACAATAGGTAGGAATTTCTAACAGTAGCCTCCCCACTCTATTTGAACTCTCTCAGCTACTAATACTTTGTTACACTTCTTTTCCCCCTTTTGCTCAGGATGGCATTGTTGATCCTACAATGCCAGGGCTAGGCTCACCCCCGGGAGTCATCTCCCACGCTGGCTGGGAGACTTTCATCCCTGGATGTCATGTCCTATGTATGGGGAAGGATAATGATTTCACTTGCAAAATTAGGCTTAGACATGTTTCTTGATGATGATTGAACAATGATACAGCTTTCACAATGTGACTGTGTGATTGTGAAAACCTTGTGTCTGATGCTCCTTTTATCTACCTTGTCAACAAAGGAGTAGAACATATGGAATAAAAATAAATAATAGGGGGAACAAATGTTAAAATAAATTTAGTTTGAAATGCTAGTGATCAATGAAAGCGAAGAGTATGGTAGGTATAATCTTTTTTTTTCTGTTTTCGTTTTATTTCTTTTTCTATTGTCTTTTTATTTCTTTTTCTGAATGGATGCAAATATGCTAAGAAATGATGAATATGCAACTATGTAATGATACTGTGAATTGCTGATTATATATGTAGAACGGAATGATCATATGTTAACGTTTTTGTTCGTTTGTTGTTAAATTTTTTTAATTAATAAATAAATAAAATTAAAAAAAAATTAGGCTTAGAGAGAGAGAGATAGAGAGGCTACATCTGAGCAACAAAAGAGGTCCATGAGGGAGGATCTTACCAGGGGAAAGTAACCACTTCTCCCTTGAGTTGAGCCAAGGACTACAGTACAACATAGTGATAAGGGCATTAGCTTTAGGTTTAGGTTCTAACTCGGTCATTTATTCCCCGTGACCTTGTTAAACTATTTCATGTCTTTGAGCCCTGGTTTCCTCTTCTTAAAAATATTTCTAAATATAGTAATGAGTTTTTCTCTGTACATGATTCTTACATTAACCAGCTCAAAGCACCAAACTTGGTGTAGAGAAGTAGGAAAGGGGCAGTAAATAGATTAGGACTCTTATAGCAGAAATTTACAAAGGAAGAAAGGGCAATATCACTTCCAGCATCTAAATCTTATTTTGAATCAAGACAATAATCCTAAAAGCCAATCATTGTCAAAAAAGAAAGATTTTCTAACTTCGCTCATTTCCTCATTTAACATAGTAAGACCTAGTTGAATCTGATCATTAAAAAAACACATCCAGAGGAAAAAGAGGAAAGAGGAATGGGAGAAAGCTTTTAGAAGCTCTAGAAATATCTAGATAATGTAGAGACTTGAAGAAACATTGGTGCTAGTATCTTGCTCCTCTCACACAGTGTGAGGGAGGCTGTGGTCCCTAGGCAAGCTTTCCTCTTGGCTTGTGTCACATCCTAGAGGTTGAGATGACAGCAGAAACAGGTAGGTGGATAAGCCTGAGACAGCCTGCTTGCAGACCATGGTTTATGGATCCCAGAATCTTTGGGTCAATGAAAGGGACCAAAGATGTGGAGACCTCAAGAGCAGAGGCAAGTGGCCAAGACCATTCAACTCTAGTAATGTTCCAATAAGCTAAGAAGGACAAGCAATCACCACCAAAGTCATCCAGACCAGCCACTTCTCAGCAAAGATCAACATGGCTCCTCCTAGATCTGATGAACTCTTCTTCCCCTCCACCACAAAAAATACATAAGCTACCCCCATCACATCTTGGTGAAGAGTAGTAGGAGTGGGAGACACTCTGAAAGATGGAGCAGGTACCATCATCCAAACAAAATCATCCAAGCTGAAGATTTAATTCCTAAAGAAACTGTTAATTATTTGCTTACACAAAGATTACATGAACTAAAATTTAAGAATTTTCCCTCCTCCCATCTCCACATTCCTGGAAAAGAGGAGATTCATAAGGAAGGTAAGCTATGTTATAGAGAACTTTTTAAAACTATAATTTCACTGCATATGTAATCATAGTGGTAAGGAAATTTATGCCCCCTGAAAGCATAGGAGCAGTGACCTCAGACAGAAATGGAAAGATTAAAGGAGAGGATAGGTGTCCAGTGTTAACTTGGCCTAGAGAAAGTGCTCAATGAATAATTGCAAATATTACTTTTTTATTAAATGAAGATTATAGTGTTTCTGCTTTAAACATCATAGTGATTAAATTAAATGGAAAAAATAACCTAAAATTTGGTTCTTTGAAATGACCAATCAATAAAAATGACAAACCTTTTAACTAGACTGAAAAAGAAAAAAAGAAAGAGGACACAAATACTAAAATCAGAAATAAAAGGGGGACATTACTACCAACCCCACGAATAAAAAGGATAAGAGGATACTTTGAATAACTACACCAACAAATTAGTTAAACTAGATGAAATGGACAAATTTCTAGAAATACACAAACTACCTACACTGACTTAAGAAGAAATAGAAGCGCCAACAGACCAGTAACAAGAAAAGAGATTGGATCAGTCATCAAAAACTTCCCAACAAAGAAAAGACAGGACCAGATGGCTTCACTGGGAGGAATTAATCCTGCTCAAACTCTTCCAGAATATTGAAGAGGAAGGTACACTCTCTAACTCACTCTATGAGGTCAACATCACTCGAATACCAAAGCCAAATGAAGATAGCATAAGAGAAGAAATTTACAGACCAACATCCCTTATGAAAATAGATGCAAAAGTCCTCAACAAAATGCTAGCAAATGAATCCAACAGTACATTAAAAGAATTATGCACCATGATCAAGTGGGATTTATCCCAGGTATTCAAGGGTGGTTCAACATAAGAAACACAATTAATGTAATAACCACATTAATAGAGCAAAGGAAAAAAACACTTGATTATCTTAATTGACTCAGAAAAAAAAAAATCTGACAGCATCCCGTACCACTTCTTTATTAAAAACACTCAGACAACTACAAGTAAAAGGAAACTTCCTCAACATGAGAACAGGCACATATGAAAAATCCATAGCTAACATCGTACTCAATGGTGAAAGACTGAAAGATATCCCCTAAGAGCAGGAACAAAACAAAGATGCCCACTGTTACCACTGTTATTCAGTGTTGAACTGAAAGTTCTAGCCAGAGGAATTAGATAAGAAAAAAATAAAAAGACATCCAAATTAGAAAGTAAAAAGAAAAATGTTGCCTATTGTGTTAGTTAGATTCAGTTGTCAACTTGGCGAGGTGAGCACACCTAGTCTTGTTGCTGCAGATATAAGCCAATGGTACGTGAACCTCATTTGTTGCTAATTACATCTGCAGTTGGCTAGGAGGCGTGTCTGCTGCAATGAGTGACATTTGACTTAATTGGCTGGTGCTTAAATGAGAGAACGCAATGTAGCACAGCCTAAGCAGCTTGGCATTCCTCATCTCAGCACTA
>PVIY010019761.1:0-45262 GCA_004026745.1 Myrmecophaga tridactyla
ATTATTTGCTCCTTCTTCTGAGATTAAAACCATCACAGTAAAGCAGAAAAGAAGAGATTGTAAGTGTGCATGTGTGTGTTTATATGTGTGTGTGTTGAGGAGTGATGTGGAGAGGAAAGTTTGCTCAACTGTAAGTGAATAAAATGACAAACCGTGTGGGGCAAGCAGTGGATGTGGTGTTCTCTCTCTGAAATAAGCTTCCGGGGCCTCTGTTGCCCTTTTTTTCTACCTGTTTTCAAAACCTATCCCACACTTTCTTCCCTATTACAGCATCCTTAATATAATCCTGGTAACTATAATCACATTTTATTTTTCTATGCACATCAAGAATTTGTTTCTATCATGTCTTTTCTTGTACAAGTCTATGAACATTGTACATTTTTAGCTCTTATAATGTACTTTCTCAGATGTCCTCAGTGAAGCTAACTTCATGCTATGCAACAGGATGTTAAAATATAAACGTTAAATGAGGCACCAAAACAAAAAAGAGGATACATAGTAAAGAAAATGTGAGACTTACAAACTAGAATTAGCCCATTGTCATAGTACCATCACAGACCTGATTAGACAGTCATTCAACTGATAATATGATTATAAAAGAATCATGAGAAAGTATTTTCAGGGGAATTTCTTTTGAGAAAGCTGCTATTTTCCTATAGCAGCTATATAGATAGTTACCTATCCCACCCCCAACCCATTTGTTTTAAGTCATAGACTTGGGAGAGTTTTGTTGGGAGCAGGGCAGGTGAGGGGAGTGGAAATGGATTGTCTTTTAACATCAACCCAGGGAATAGAAAAGATTGATGACAGGTTGATAACTTCATCTTATCTGTACTACATGTTCAGAGTAACATGTGCGTATGTGTGTGAAGTTATAAATGCTTGAAAATAGATAAAATACACCCAGAAATCAGGATGCCTGGTTTGATGCAAAGGTCCTATAAAGGTCTAAATACTAATGATAGTGATTATCATTTACATATCTTTACTGTGAGAAATTTTCATATGTCATGTTACGTTCAATGCTAGATACTCACAAATAATAATACCTGCATAAAATGAAGTCTACATTGAAAAGATATAAGATGAGCATAAAAGCTTAAAATTACTACGTTCTCATCCCCTAGACTTTAAACCCCTTGATTACCAGGCATATTCACTGCCCTTTGCCAAGAAACTATCATCTTTACTCTGGGGAGGAAAAAATTTTCAGAAATTATTTAGTCACAGGATTTCAGACTCAGGCAAAAGCCTTTCTCTGGTGTATTCATTTAACAATTAAATTTTCTATTGTCCTTTGAAGAGGGGACCTGATCCTGGCATACTTTATTGAAAACTAATTATCAAATTTTGCGTGCTTTCTTTAGAGCACCTTTAGTTTAAGAGCAAAGTGAGTCTTAATCCTTTCCTGGAGCCCTTTGTGAAGCGGATAAGAGACAGTAAAAATCCCAGAGAGTTTAGAAAGAAATGCCCCTTGAGAAAGGAACAAGGACTCACAGGAGCTGAGGGAGAACCCTTGAAACCAGAACCCAGGAGAAAAGGACCAGCACATGTCACCATGTGCCTTCCATGTGACATAGGGAACTCGGATGCCAGCAGCCTTTCCCCAGAGAAATCATCTTCCTTTTGCTGTCTTAATTAGGATATTTTCATGGCCTTAGAACTGTAAATTTTTAAAGTAATAAATTCCCATTGAAAAAGCCAATCCATTTCTGGTATGTTGCATTCTGGCAGCTTTAACAAACCCAAACACACAGTGTTCATAATTTCTTGATTACAATTACAAATAAATAGTGAATTTTCTAAAATATTCATATTCTAAATAGTTCAGTTATAAAAAAATATAGCAAGCTATAATTGATTACTATACACCGATATTTCTTTAACTGGATATCCTAATAAAGATTGGTCCTCAGAGAAGGAGGAGATAGGTGAAGCTGAGTGTATTCACAGAGAAATGAGGAAATTTCAGCTGTGTTGTTGCCATGGAATAAGTTGACATTAATTAAATATCTATTCATTGACAACAAATGCAAAATAACATTAAGCACTTAGTAGAATATTAAACACATATTTAAGGACTAATTGTACCATATCAACAATTAATGGCAATATAAGAAACTAGATATACAATAATATATAATTGGTGTTAGCTGAAAGATATTCTATGAGTGTGATTTCCTATTTCATAATGGGACAGCAACACAATATATACAGAATTACTGAGATTTTTCCCTCCCCCAATCATGGATATATTTAGGTACTACTAATATAACTGAATATATCTGTGTCGCCATTAAAAAAAACAATGTTTCAAATTGTACACTCACAATCTCACCTCCCTGTGGCAAAAATAAATCTACTTATATGACTAAGATAATTTTCTGTCTAAGGTGAAATGAAAACTCAATACATATGAAACATAAAGAAATTAAGCTGAAGTACATGACACCCATTTTTAAGAAGTTCTTCCAAAGATACACTTCTCAATGTTGCCTCCTTTTACAGAGTTGGGGTATGTACTTAAAATAGAGCAAGGCAGGACCCAGATTCAGAGAAATGCAAGCGACTACCCCCTCCAGAACATGGTCTAAACATTTCACCATTCCACATAACTATGAACTGAAATATCAACTTGACCCTGTCTTCATCCTATGGAAAGTTTCCAAAGTAAGTTTCAATATCAAAATAGAGGAAGAGATGTAGTCTATATTTTGGCATTGAGATCTCTGTTGTCAAAGGCTATGCTGTTTGAACTCTGCCTAAACATTCCTCTTCAAATCGTATATAATCCTAGTCATTTTCTGGGAAACACAATAAAAATAACTTTCTGATGCAACCAATACATTGGATTATTGTCATAAATATGTACCTTTTCCTGTCCTTTGACATGTAACTTTGCAGTTCCTCCCACAAGGGGAGCAGTGAACTTTCCTGCCCCTTGACTTTGGCCTCAGAACATGTGAAGTTAGCAGAAATGGTACAAATTTATTCCTGAAGTTCACTTTGCACTAGGGCTTGTCTTCTTGTCTTGCAGGTCACATATGGCAGAATAAAGATGGTCACCAGCTCCTTGACAGTTTCCCTATGGAGAGGACAGTTCTATTTCTTCTCTCTTTGAATTTAGGCTGGTAAGTAGGAGCTGAAAGACCCCAAAAGTTTGTTATTGGAAGTACAGTAAGGAGACTCTCATTAAATAGGTCAATGAGAAAAATGCCATTGGAAGCTGGAAAGAAGGGCCACATGTAATGAGGAAAATACAGGAAATAACTAATATTCAAGAATGGGCCAAGGATATTTCTAGACAGAAAGTTGCAAGTTCCAAATGACTTCTCGCTGCCTATGATCAGAATTACAAAAAGAAAGTGATGAATAAAGGAAGGAACTGCTAAGTCCTTAAGTAGAATTAAGAAGAGATGTAAAGGAGGCAAGGCTTGCTGTACATTTAAATCAGGCTGATGTTTATTCCTAGTCTATCTCAGAGTAATAACTGAATAGAGGACAAATATCAAATCGAGGATTCAACCAGTAAGCCATGGTCTGAGTTTAAAAAGGTCAAGGATATAGCTGTAAGATTTTTAAATAAGAACTCACAGAGATTATGTTTTAGGACTTTTCTGTGGAGAAAAGGAAGTTGTTGTGACTGTTGAGGGTTTCGTCTCTCAGCTGACTGATGAGCAAAGCTAGAGAAGAGAATGGTCCCAAAATACATGTAATGCCTTCTGTCTAATGAAATAAATTATAATTTGATACACAGGAAAGCCACAAAATTTTTAAAATAATTATATCAGATTAGATGAAAGAGCATGTAATGAAAAGAGGTCTTTGAACCTCTAATCTTCTACAGGCAGTAAGCAGTATGGGAACACCACTCTGTGGCAAACTTGTGTCTTTTATTGTATGAAATCAAGGATAATTCAGAAAGCAGAGCCAAGAGCCATGGAGAATCATTCTGAGGGAATAGGACTTGGTCTTAATCAAGGAACTGTAACATGGGCTGAAGTACATTTCAGAACTGCTACAGTCCCGTGATGTTTATATACCTCCTATCCTCTCTCCTTTGATATTGGAGTGCCAGTTGTCACTTTCTTATTGTGTATTGCCAATTCAGCTGTGTATTGCCATCATTTGTTGAGTGTATGAAGGGCAAATAATAATCTCTTTACCCCATAAGTCTTTAGATTAAGAGAAATCCTGTGGGAGGAAACACATCTGAGGTGCCTCAAACACATCTGAACCTGATTTAGGTTTATCAAAGCCTGATGTTGCAGTGAAATATAATTTGGGGGAGATTTGAGAGGGTTGAGTATATTTTGCATTTGAGTGGAATGTAAATAATTTTAGCTAGAGAGTGGGCTGTCATGGATTAAAAATGGTTCAAAGTTCTTTGAACCTCCTCTTATCAAAAGGCAGAGCCTGTTGGCCCTCGCCTGGAATGTAGTAGGTGCGCTTGGGGCTAATTTGACCAATAGAGCAAAATAACAGTAGCTTTATGTCTGTTCTGTGTCTCGCATTCCCCAGGACTGTCATCCTCTGCCTTGTCCTCCAGGAGTCCTGTACCTTCATGGAAGAAGTCAAACCACCCTGCTGGAGAGACCATGCAGAGAGTCCCTGAAACTACACAGAGCTGAGAGGAGCCCCGCAGAGGTCAGCCTTTAGTTGTTGCCCCCAGTGGCCATGAATGGGATGTAAACACAGGTCCATCTAGAGGGGGCCACCCATCAGCTGAATCCCATCACTGAGTGATCACTGCCAATAGCACAGGTACATCACCTGAGCTTCCAATCTCTATGTTCTAAGCTGACCTAGGTCTTACTAGGTGTAAAGCTGGGTTCTAAATGCTGAGATCCTGGGATTAATGTGAAAACGAATGAGCAAACAAAACAGGCCCATTACCTGCCTTCCAGAACCACATATCCTTTCATTTTCTTATGAAACATGACACTTTAGACAGAAAATTATTTGCTATTTGCTTCCTTAGGTCTAAGAGTTGAAATTTTCTTTTCAGGTGTTTGATTAAAAGTTAAACTGAATCATCCCTATGATGATCAAACTACTCATCAAAAAATACTTTCCAAATCCACCAACCTACTAATTCAGGTTGTTACATACACTGCTCCTTAGAAACTGGGATTTTATAACTAGAATTTAATTTATAGCCTGATTTATTTCCTCTAAAACCCATCTCATCACAGAATAAGAATCTAGCTACATAGTTAAGATTTTAGGAAATGACAACCCTCCGGGCTATTTTCCCTTTTTATTTAGTATTTTAATTTTTTAAAAGTAGCTGTAAAAATGAAAATGTGAAATGATAGGTAACAATTTATAGGGGGTTAAAATTTTAAAATATCTTCATGAACACTCACAAAAATTATGAGGGATTCCTTCATTCTGAAGTTAAGGAAACTAAAGTTCGAGGAGCAGTTAAGTGATTTCGAGGTCAAATGAAAAGTAAACTGTGGAGCTGAGGGGTAAGCCCAGGTCTTTGATTTCTAAGTCCACACAACAGGCTTTGATGTTTCTGCCATCATTTCTGCATTGTGTTGACAGACAAATTTAGAGCTGGAAAGTCCAGGTTTTTCCACTAACACCTTTTCCCAAATAATCAACTCACAAGTATCTACTAGAGTTAAGATGATTCTTCTAAAAGAATGTGCATTAACACATTTATATTGAAAAATATAATTTCAATCTCAAAGACTAGATAAAGCAGAATTTATAACAGTGGAATTCACACGCATTGGCTGATGGTGAAAACATGACTGACTTCCAAATCTTCAGATTGATTAGATTATTATAAGTGGGTTTGTGGATTTGAGGTTGGACACACTTCTCAAACTTCGAAGCACTGTCAAGCATTTTTACATATAAAAGCAAAATTATAGAATTATAGATTTTATAGTTGTTAAATTGTTTAAATCCCTTATTTTTCAAAATGGAAAAATGTCTCATTTTGATAACTAATGCTCACTGCTTTAACATGCACATGTGATTTTATGTTCTTTATTTCACAAGAGACTTTTGAAGATGGTTTATAGAGTTTTACAGATACATTCTGTTGTTAGTTAACATTATCACAAACTTAAAGGCATAATACACATCAATACACATTTATTATCTCATCCTTTCCAAGGGTCAGGAGCCCAGCCTCAGTTTCACTGAGTCCCCTCAGCATCTCCCACAGCTGCAATCCAGGTGTCAGCCAGGCCCCTTTTTGGGGCTCAGGTCCTCTCCAAGATGGTAGAACTCATTTTCTTGAAGCTGCCCCATGAAGGACCTGTTTCCTTGCTGGCTGTCAAGCAGAGACCACTCAGCATCTCAAGACCCCTGCAGGGTCCTCTCATGTGCCCCCCCTCACAGGTTCCCTCACAGCAGAGTGGCTTATTTCAGAAGGGCCAACATGACAGTCCATCTCTCCAGTCTGCTAAAATGGAGTCCTATATGATGTCACATAATCCTGGGTCTGACATCCCGTCCCCTTTGCCATATTCTATCCACCAGTAGCAGGTCTCGAACTCCACCTGACCTCAATAGGAGAAGACAATGCAAGGGCATGACTCAGTGGGGCTCCACTTGGTCCGCCACAATACACCAGTGAGAAAAGTAGAAGCTGCTGACGTGCACATTTACTTTCAGATATGTCAGGTTCCAAATTCCCTGCTTTACTTAAGACAGAGGGACATTAAAATTTACTTTTGATTTAATCGCCTGCTAAATTTCCCAGGACTTTTTTTTTTATGGGTCTATAAATAAAAGACAGAAATAAAATTTAAAATAACATAAAAGATGGGGGTGTTTCACATTTGCATTGTTGTAAATGACTTGACCTTCATTCCAATAGAAGTTGCTACACCTTAGATATTTCTGCTTCTCAGTTAGGATTTGGCTTCCATCACCAGATAGGAGTGCCCTGGAAGTAGACAGAGGTGGAGCTAGGGGAGCAGATGTGAGGACATGAACTTGGGACACCTCCTATGATTTCCTTTCTCAGTTCCTCCAGGCCTAGTAAGGCTTGTTCATGATGATTGTAGTCTGCAAGAATTTGCTCTCAAGTCTCTACATGATAACATTGGAAATTTCCATTCACAAGTCTCGCACAGAATATAAGTTTAAATAAAAACTTCATTTAAGTGAGTGTCGCCAGCTATCTTCCAAGGAAGGAAAGTGTAAGCAGAATGTGAGGGGAAAAATAGCTAGTGATGAAAACTGTCATTAGTTTTCAACTAATTCCAGCAGAGAAGGAGAAACCTCTGATTAAGAAAGTTACTTACAAAAATCCTGGAAGAGCTATTCTCAAAGTTATGGTGATGAAGAGACAGTGTTGCCAAAATCCTCTGGACACCCCCACCCCAGGACACTGGTTTGATGACCTATTAAGGATTTTCTATGTCTAATGAATTTAGAATCAAGAAAACAAGATGATAATATTGAGATAATTAGCATTTTTATCACTTCAAAATTCTAGGGTAAGACCACTCTATTAGTTCTAATACCAAAATGCAATATACCAGAAACAAAACAGCTTTTACAAAGGGAAATTCTTAAGTTGCAAGCTTACAGTTCTAAGGCTGTGAAAATGTCTAAACTAAAGCATCCAGATAAAGATACCTTAATCCCAAAAAAAGGGCTGATGAAGTACAGGGTTTCTCTCTAGTGGGGAGAGCACATGGCAATATCTGCTAGCTTTCTCTCCTCATTTCATAAGGGTCCCCTGGGGGCATTTTCTTTCTGTATCTCCAAAGGTCTCTGGCTGTGTGGGCTCTGTCAGCACTGAGAGTCTTCCAAAATGATTCCCTCTTAAAGGGCTCTAGCAGGCAACCCCACCTTGAATGGGTGGAGACACATCTCTATGGAAACCATCTAATCAAAAGTTACCACCCACAATTGGGTGGTCACATCTCCATGGAAACAATGAAAAGGATCCTACCCAGCCATATTGAATGAGGATTAAAGGACATGGCTTTTATGTGGACAATGACAGTTTCAAACTGGCACAAACACTTTTTAATTACAATATATTTTTTTTTGCTGAGTACATGGCACAGACCTGTATCTTAGTAAATTCATAACCTGCTGTACCATAAGTTGCCCATGGCTCCTATAACAAATTACCACAAACCTAGTGACTTAAAACAATATTTATCATCTCATAGTTCTGGAGGCCAGAAATCTGAAATCAATCTTATGAGGCTAAAAACAAGGTACCAGCAGGGCTGGAGCCTTCTAGAGGGTTGAGGAGAAAATCCATCCCTTAGCTCTTCATGGCTACTGGCATCCTTTGGTTTGTGGCTGCCTCATTCCAATCTATACTTTTGTGGTCCCATCACCTTCTCCTCTTCTGCAGTCAAGTCTCCCTTTGCTTCCCTTTAATGAGAATATTTGTGATTACATTTTGGGCCCACCCTGATAATCCAAGATAATCTCCCATCTCAAAATCCCTGATTTAATCACATCTGCAAAATAGAAAAGATAAGATTGACACTTCAGAATTGGACATGCATGTCTTTGAAGTGCCAGCATT
Source organism: Myrmecophaga tridactyla (assembly GCA_004026745.1). Classification (NCBI taxonomy): domain Eukaryota; kingdom Metazoa; phylum Chordata; class Mammalia; order Pilosa; family Myrmecophagidae; genus Myrmecophaga; species Myrmecophaga tridactyla. Next base: position 8,525 of record PVIY010019761.1, read on the forward strand.
CAGTCAGCACAGCGCTGTCCTTATACACGCACCTGAGTTATGCAAGTATGTGAAGCTAAATCTTAAATAAACCTCCATTTCCCTACTGGACTGCTTTTCATAAAAGCCAAATATTTACATTTACACAAACACAGTTCTTCTACCTCTTTCGTATTCCTCTTTAGTCTTTTAGGATCTTTTAAGCATTTTTTTATTATTAAATATAACATATATATATATATATATACACGAAGAGTCTTTTAGGATGTTTATCTCTGAAAATAGACCCCACTCTCACTCCAGAAAAAGCGAACTCTTTAATACAACACACACAAATATTTGTAACTATTTTTATTATTCACAGGTTAAAACTTTTAATTTTTTTAAAAATAGATTAGGCAAGCACTGTAGGTTCTTATTTTAGGATCCATTTTTTTTCTAATAGTATTATATTTTGCCTTTAAACACTACTTGGTTTTTATATCTTTACCTTCTGCTGACATTTTTTAAGCTGCTTTATCAAATTATTTTTAAAAATATAATTACTGCACATAGAAAATGTATATAGTATATAGAAAAATAGCACATATCAGAGGCACTGTTCCTCGCATGTTTGTTCATAGAACTCAGAGCTATCTCTACAGCACAGAAGGAAAGATTTATTTACATCAATTTTTTTTGAAAGGCATTAAGTGAGTTTTCTGCTACCTGATCAGGACCTATCGATCTAGGCAAAAAGTAAAAAATAAATCACCACAAAGGCTTTATTCTTGCCACCTAATGAATGTGACACATTTATTGAGCAATGAGTTTAACTTGCTTCAGAATGTTAGTGCAGAAATATTTCTGGGGAAAAGAGGGAGAGAGAGAACGCAGGTTGGGAGCTTCGCAGATCTAAGGGTCAGAAAACTCGGGTTCTCATCCTGATTTTGACATCAATCAGTTTTGTAATCTTGTAAGTCATTTAACTTGTATGACTCTCAATTGTCTGACTTACAAATTAAGAAGGCAAAAATAAATTAACCCCCACCTCTCAATGAAATTGAAATATGCGATTCTGGCCACCATAGGTTACTGCCACTGTTGCTTTTTCTTGTAACTTTACCAAACACAGCAAAGAGCTTGGGTTATTTACTAAAGGTGGGTGATTGTTTAAAGATGCAGTAAATCATTGAGAATTGGAAAGTGTTAAACCATCCAAAACCAGACAGTTCAGTCTTCCCTCACTTTTGCTTACCAACAACTAAAAGTGAACAAAGGAAATAAAAATAGGCTTGCTTTGATTTTTTTATGTGTGCTATCATAGATATAGATGTTCTTTTCCCCACACCAAATCCTTTTCCTAATTTTACATTTGCTGGAAAAAGGATCAATGGAGTGACTGGATTTATCTGGGCCCCAAGTTTCAGGTGAAGAAGGATATTTAAATTGAGGCTTCACTGACAATGACACCACAATTAAAACAAACAAAAAGCCAAGCAGGCAAACACATTGTATCTGCTATGATGATTCCGTTTCCTCTCTTTGTACAAGTATCCTCTAGCCACAGTGACCCTGTTCACTCTAATGCACCATCATTGAGATGTATGACAGTGATAGAGATTCCTTAGAGATGAGGGCCTTTCTACCCTCAGGATATCTTATTGAAGGAATGCAGTGGATTAATTGCTGCAAAAAGCAGAGGCAAATTTCTGACCTCTCTTCAGGGGCTGAGATGCTAGGCCCTCCTTCCACCTCTTCCTTGAATAAGCAGTGATTAAATGCTTCTCAAAGAACTGTGCCCAGACATTATTATATCAAGACTTCCACTCTGGGAGGCAGAGTCTTTTCTTCTTGTTCCCTTTTCATTCTCCCCCTCACCCCTCCCTGGAGAAAGGGATCAAGAGAACTTTCCCTTGAACTAGTCTCTCTGTAGTTCCCTGATCTTTGGTTTCAGACCAGTATTTGCAGTTCCTTATGGTCTGCTTTCCCTTTGCAGACTCCAGGGATAAGTTGCTTCAGTTACCAATGAATGCAAAGGAGAAATTCACCTTAGAACCTCAGTTAAAAGAAAAAAGGCATTTTCATTAAAGAATTTACACCATACAGCAGTGTGGCACATTATGATAAAGATTTTAACAATAGGATGGTTTAGATATTACAATAAATTTCATAAAGCTGTTGCATGGTTATTCTCAAGTCTCATCCCCCCAATGTCTCAGGGTGATAGACAAGGTAGCATTTATCTTTTTGAAACCAAACCCCACAGAGACTCCTGATAGCTAAAAGCACCCTAATAATGAAGAATGAAGTGGGAGGATTGACACTCTGTGATTTTAAAACTTATTATAAAGCCACAGTGGTCAAAACAGCATAGTACTGGCACAAAGATAGAAGTATCGACCAGTGGAATCGAATCAAGAGTGCAGAAATGGATCACCAAATCTTTGGTAAACTGATCCACTGAACTGGGCCAAAATAGTATTTTCAATAAATGGGCATGGGAGAACTGGATCTCAAAAGCTGAGGAATGAAAGAAGACCCTTGCCTTACACTCTATATAAAAATGAACTCAAATTGGATCAAACGCCTAAATAAAAGAGCCAGTACCATAAAGCTCCTAGAAGACATAGTGAAACATCTTCAAGACCTAGTAATAGGAGGTAGCTTCCTAAACTTTACACCCAAAGCATAAGCAACAAAAGAAAAAACAGGTAAATGGGAACTCCTCAAAATAAAATGCTTTTGTGCCAAAAGACTTTGTCAAAAAGGTGAAGAGGCAGGCAACTCAATGGGAAAAAATATTTGGAAAACACACTTTGGGTAAAGGTTTGATATCCTATATACATAAAGAAATCATACAACTCAAAAACAAAAAAAAAATAAACCAATTATAAAGTGGGATAAAGATATGAATAGGCATTTTTCTGAAGAGCAAATATAAAAGGCTATAAAGCACATGAAGAGATGCTCATTTTCATCAGCTATAAGAGAAATGCAGATCAAGACTACAATGAGATACCACCACACACCTATAAGAATGGCTGCTATTAAACAAACAGGAAACTACAGATGTTGGAGATGATGTGGAGAAATTGGGACACTTATGCATTGCTGGTGGGAATGCATAATGGTTCAGCAGCTATGGAAGACAGTCTGGTGGTTCCTAAGAAAACTGGATATTAAATTGCCCTACGACCCGTTAATACCACTACTTGGTATTACCTTATGCTCTGCTTTCCCTTTGCAGACTCCTGCAAAAGAGCTGAAAGCAGTAACACAGAGATTTTCACACTGATGTTCACAGCAGCACTATTCACAATTGCTAAAAGATAGAAATATTCCAAGTGCCCATGAACAGACAGGTGGATTAACAAAATGTGGTATACACATACAATGGAATATAATGCAGCAATAAAACCAAATGACACACTGAACCACATAACAAGATGGATAAGCCTTGAGGACATAATGCTGAGTGAAATAAGCCAGACACAGAAGGTAGATATTTTTATGACATGGTAAAGGTAAAATCAGAGGCTTATAATACATAATATAGGGGACCTAGAGATACACAGAAGCTTGAGATGTATGAACAGTTTGCTAATGAGGTTGAACTTAATTTTAAGGGAATAGATAGAAATGAAGGCAGTACACTAGTGGGTAGATAAGTAATATTACCATATTGAAGGTGAACATAATTGAAAGGAGGTGTATAGACCCATGTGTCCCACCAATTAACACTACAAATATAAATGAGTTATTGTATGAACTACTGCAAAGTATGACTCTTGTACAAAAAATGTATAATTTCTGAGCATAGGGAGAAAAATCTTATTGCATGCTATGGGCTGTGTTTAACAGGAAAACATCAACAGTATGCAGCAATACCAGGGGTACATAATTGGGGGAGGGACAAGTGTTGGGGGGGTTTGGTGAGGGTGTATTTATTGGCTTTATCTTGGGAACAATGAAATTATCTAAAATTGAGAGTGTTGCTGGACTTTTGACTCTGGACATTTTACATGAGGCCCAGGGAATAGAGGTGGCTGAAAGATGCACTGACTGAGAAGTAGATTGGTAAGTGATGGTATAAACATATAATTGAACATGGTGTAGCTACAAAAAGGAATGAAGTTGTGAGGTGTGCAATGATGTAAATGAACCTTTGGGACATTTGGAGAGGCAAAATAAGTCAGAAACAAAAGAGCAAATATTGTATTATCTCATTTGGAAAATACTTATAAGAAGACTGGAACTGAGATTGTAAGCTCTTATAGCAGTCACATTTAGTCCGGAGTGGTAATTGTTATTTCTGGATTTTGAGGGGCAGTTTTATATATGTATACCCTGGTATTTAGAGATGAGAATGAAACTGATAAAGTCAGGACTAAGGTAATTCAGAATACAAGGGTAAGGAAGACATTGCCTGTATTTTAGAACTTCACCTACTCTTTGAGACCACAGGAAAAAAGTTTACTATATCCAGAACCTAAATTTTCTGTAGCACATAATCTAACTCAAACTGTCTGGATAGATCATTTAGACAATCCAAGCACAGGGTGCCCAGGATAAGAATGAGGGCCTTTAATCATGTATACTTTAATGTAATGCCTGCATACATCCTAGAATATATTAAGCAGATAATCAAAAAGTGTTGGCAGAGTCCCTTGAGTGATAGGAGAATTATGGAACTATTAAATTTCACCACTGGGGAAACCCCAGATAATTGTGCCACCAAATCAATATGTCAAGCCCTCGATCTTGAGGCTTGCTCTTGTGAAGCTTATATATGTAGCAGAGAAGCTTAGCTGACCTGTAGGTATGCCTAAGAGTCACCTCCAGAGGATCTCTTTTGTTGCTCAGACGTGGCCTTTCTTTTTCTAAGCCCAACTCTACAAGTGAAACCATTGTCCTCCCTGCTATGTGGGACATGATGTCCAGGGATGAAAGTCTCCCTGGGAGCATGGGAGATGACCCCCAGGGATGAGTCTAGCCTTGGCACCATGGGATCAACAATGCCATCCTGACAAAAAGGGGAAAAAGGAGTGTAATAATAAAGTATCACTGGCTGAGAGAGTTCAAATAGATTCGAGAGGCTACTCTGGGGGTCACTCTTATGCAAGCTTCAGTTAGACATTGCTATCTATCATAACTTGCCAACCCCCAACCCAAACCATTCCTGCTAATCCTAAAGAATACCTAGGGCATTATATAAGATTCTACAAAGCTTCCATGAACTAGAGTAACTTTCCAAAACCTACAGCCTCTATATGGGTCCCTGGACCAGATAAATCCTGAAATGCAGAGTGTCCAACCTTTCTAGAACATCAAATAGTTCCATCCCGCTATCCTTTATTATTGACAGCCCCTTCCAACATCAGAAAGTTAGAATGAACATAGCTCAAATACCCCTAAAGAGTGGGAGAAAGGCCAAAGGTGATGGTGGCATTATACAGAGAAGGTCGGGTTGAATAAATTAGGATGAGTGCTGAATCATTATATTGATATTTCTGTTGGTCTCCAGTGTCTTGGAGCAGCTAGAAGAAAAAAGAAAAATTGTGGAACTGTAACCCATATCAAATCTTAAAATCTGTTCTATACCTACTTGTTAAAATGTACTTGGAAATTTATTGCTTTTTTGTATATTTGTTATATTTCACAATAAAAAAGAAAGTTAAGGAAAAAAAAGCAAATCCAAGGTGATTAAGAGTATTTCCTGAGGTTCCCTGACTAAAAGTATCAGTATTAAGATGGAAATGCAGAAGTTCTTGTCTTCAATTCAATTTTTTATCCATTTCACTCATTGTTTTATCCTCTCTATGTTGTCTTTACTAGCATGCATTTGCAGGCAGCCTGCTAATTTTAATTCCATCTAGAGGAATGGAATATTTCCCCAGTGTCTCCCTCTTCATTTTATTTCAAAGAAACCCTTATCTGTTGTTCTTTATTGCCAGTTTACAACATTATCAGATAGGTCATAGTTGGGCATTTTGGTCACTCTAAGTCAAGTATGAAAAGGCTTATTGGTGAGATGCAGTCAGTACATGCAAAACAGCTGCTCATGATCATATGCTCCATAATCATATGGTTCAATTAGACTAGGGTCCTGAAGACAGTAACTGGTGGAAGACATCTTGAGTCATTCTATACTGCCAATCAGTTAACAGTATAACCAAGAAGTTAGGATTTAAGAGACAATTATGATTACTGAATCATTCAATAGATATTTTTCTTTGTTTTCTAGCGTATTAGAATAGACAGAGGGAAATACCTGAAATTGTTGAACTGTAATCCAACTGCCTTGATGTTTGATAATGATTGTATTTGCAACAATATAGCCTTTATCTAGTAATTGTAAAATCCTTGTGACTGGCCCTCACGTTTATACCCTTTTGCTGTTTTCCAATTTTAGAGTCTTAAGATCCCTAAAGACAGCCCCTAATGTTGATTAATGAAGGGCTTTGGGTCAGTACAAACCAACCCACCCAATTCCGAAGTTGTCTTAAGAGACAGAGCTGCATCTAACCAAAGCCAGCCCCCTTGACATATGCAGTAGCTTAAACTTTAACCTATAATTGACTTAAACTTCATTATAATATTAAAAACCACACTCATCATCATATTAAGGCTAACATTTCCTCACTAAGTTCTATGACTAAGCATGCAATCAATCTGCATATGCTTAATAATTAGATCATCTCTATCCTCATCTCAAGCCTTGTACTCATTATCCTAAAATATGCCCATCTGTTGATAATATAACATTATGAAAATGCATTCAGCAAGACAGATTTCTAGGCTGCTGGGAGTCTGATCTGTTTTCTGCCTAGCAATAAACTTTCTGTCTTTGAAACTCATGTCTCAGGAATTGGTCATTTGAGCTGGTTGGGCAGAGAACCCAGTGCTTTGATCCATATCAATGGGACTTAGCTGGGTTCCACAAAATTCTTATTTCCCACTAGATGCATGTCCTTTCATTGTTTCAGTGAGACCATCACTGGAAACACTGAAAACTCACACTCTTCTGGTGCTTCTACAGAGTAACTTTTCATTTCAAATGCTTACTCTGGTTTGACATTTTATTCCTGTGATTTTTGGTGAATCTTTTCAAAAGAGAATCTGGCAGTACCCATCTTAGGTTCATTCATTTAGTCTGGCTTTTAAACCTAACGGGAACATAGCATGGTCCAGACATTACGTCAGGTACTAGTGATAAAATACTAAAATAACAGACTAATTCTCTGCATTCCTGTTTGTACTTTAGAAATATAAACTGCTCAACAATTCAGGGCTAATGAGCAGATGCAGGCAAAATAAATAAATAAAGAAGAAACAAAAGCAAAGCAAAAGCAAAACATGACCATGTAGTCAAATAGAAACTGCGTTTCTTTCTTTTTGCCCAACAATTTTTTTTTTAAGTTTCTGTGTTTGGATTGGGAAGAACATAAGGAAGAAAGTAGGTGGGAACCATAGGTGGTATTCCTTCTCTAAGAAAAAAGGGTATAGAAAAGACAAACCGTTGAAATTAAAGAACTATTATAGGTCATGACTACTCTGATGGTTATAGAGTATGCTTTTATTCTTTCTTCGGAAATTTTAATTTTGGTTGAACTTTAGTCATTTCTTTAATGTACATATTCATGATATCCTTCAAATAACAGGTGCATATCTGACTATCCTAATGAAATTAACCTAGCAAATCGAAAACAATTTATTTACATAAATCTGAAGGAGCATGCTGGGTTAATTAGAGGCGTTGCAAGATTAGAATTACGTTTTAAAATGTTTATCTGCTGTTTTTGTTTGTTTGTGGGATGGATTGATAGAGGGCATTGCTTTATTAGAAAACTAAGGAATGTTTAATTTCCAGCTAAGGAGGCTGGAATAGTAATCCAAGCAATCATTTATTGCTGCCTGTCCAGTTTGCTGGCAAGAAAATTGAAGGGACATAATCAAATTAAAAACTTATTTAGGAGGTTGATTCCATAGGTTTGGTCTCTGATAGGATGAAAAGGTGGAGTGGGTGATTTAGATAACTCCCAAATTCATGGCTGAAACAACAGGGTATACACAAAGGTATTAACTGAAGGAGGGAAAAATAAGAGAAGGAAACATTGTGGTAGGAAAATATTTAGGTCAGTCACATATTGAATTTGAGGTGGCTGTTTGGCTTCCAGTAGAGATATTCACTATGGAATTCAACATTTGGCTCTGGAGCTTATGGAAGTATTCTGACTTTAAGATTTGGGTGACATTCAGGTAATAATTGGAGACCTGTTAAAGGAAGAAATTACCTGGGAAAAGTGTGAAGACCAGACCTATGTCAGAGCCCTGATTAACACCAAACTTCAATGGTGAGAAGATGATACAAAGGGATGTTGAAAAGGCGCAATCAGGGAAACGGAGAAATACACATTGTCACAAAAACTAGGGCAAAAGAGTCGTTATATTTGACATTCTTCATTTAAGACTATTAATTACATTTTAACTGTAAGATATAACACAGAGGAAAATGTTCAAAATCATAAATGCTCCATTGAATGATTTTTAAAAGTGAACACATGAAAAAAGAGTCCATGTCAAGAAATAAAATATTTCTAGCATTAAAAAGCAAGCTACAAGACCCTTCTTGACTTCAAATTTTCTCACCCATAAAATAATTCTCCCCAGAATCCTATTTTGCCTGCATTTTGAACTTTAAATAACTAAAACTGGAAAAAAAGTATTTTGACTATGGCTTCTTTCACTTGATATTAAAATTTCTTTATGAGATTCATCCATTTTGGTCATGTAGTTATAAGGTGCTATACTTTTCATTACTGCACAATATTCCATGAAGTAAACCTACTGTATTAGGGTTCTTTAGAGAAACAGAATCAACAGCGAACACTCGCAAATATAAAATTTATGTAAGTATATCATGTGACTGCGGGAATGCAGAGTCCAAAATCCGCAGGGCAGGCTGTGAAGCTGATGATTCTGATGGAGGGTCTTGATGAACTCCACAGGAGAGGCTCACCAGCCAAAGCAGGAAGAGAGCCTCTCTCTTCTGAATCCTCCTTAAAAGGCTTCCAGTGATTGCATTGAGCATCACTCATTGCAGAAGACACTCCCCTTGGCTGATTGCAAATGGAATCAGTTGTGGATTCAGCTGAGGCGATTGTGATTTAATTCTGTGAAATGTCCTCATTGCAACAGACAGGCAAGCACTTGCCCAACCAGATGAACAGGTACTACCACCACCAGGCCAAGTTGACACATGAACCTGACCATGACAGTCCACCCCTTGTCAACTTGGCAGCTATATATATATAGCACCTTAAACCATATCTAATTTCTAAATTAAAAAACATTAAAACACACATTTTTTTTCTTTTCCCTAACAATACTCAACTGTTCTGCATATAACTGGAAACACGTTAACTCTCTCCAGAATAGGGTGCAAGTCCTTGGGTAATAGTCATTCTTAAACTTGATATCTTACAACTTAAATAGTATAACAGAAACAAAACAGCATCACAATCCTCATTTCTCTAACTGATCACATGGTCATAGTTCATATTTATCACTACTTTCTCCCACTACCCATTCCATGTTCACTTTACCCTGAGCAAGCACTTCAGCTGGCCATGGTTCTTTGCCTGGTGGGGTGACCCAAGCCTTCATTCCTGAAGTTTCAGACCCGTTGGTAGTCCTTCCTGGATTGGGCTGTTGCAGTTTTCTGTTGATTTTAATTACAGGCTATGGTAATACTAAAAGACACCCTAGGGGATCTCCTATATTCCAAGAAAACTTTTCTTTACCTCCATTGTGTAGTTGTAGTCCTATTTCCTCCTGTTAGTCAGGCTCAGTCACCCCAGACAATAATGCAATACCCTTCTTGGCTTGTTGATCCAGAGGCATGAGTAGGTCAAAGTGACCAGGTAGCAGTCTTAGATTCCAGTTCAATGGTATCATTGTTGTTTCTCCTGATGGAAGCACTCCCCCTTTTGGAACTAAAACCTGTAGACTAGCAGAGCTCAGGGTCACAGGGACAGGGAGGAAAATTTTTCCTAGTAGATCACTAGGGGTAATAATGAGTGATACCACACATTTCCACCACTTGGTTCCTGGACCCATGGATCCTGGCTATGGGAGAAACAGCACCACACAACAGACACTGATTCAGAGCATATACAGCTTCCTGGAGAACATTATCCCAGCCCTTCAAGTTATTGCCACCTAGTTGGCACTATAAATGAGTTTCCAAAATGCCATTCCACCGTGCTATCAATCCAGCTGCTTCTGGATGATGGGGAACATGGAAAGACCAGAGAATTCCATGAGCATGTGCCCATTACCACACTTCATTTGCTGTGAATTGTGTTCCCTAATCAGAAGCAATGTTACGTGGAATACCATGACAATGGATAAGGCATTCTGTAAACCCACAGATGGTAGATTTGGCAGAAGCATTATGTGCAGAAAAAAGCAAACCATATCCAGAGAATGTGTCTATTCTAGTTAGAACAAATGGCTGCCCCTCCCATGAAGGGAGTGGTCCAATGTAATCAACCTGCCACCATGTAGCTGGCTGGTCACCTCAGGGAATGGTGCCATATCAGGGGCTGAGTGTAGGTCTCTGCTGCTGGCAGATTAGGCCCTCAGCAGTGGCTGTAGCCAGATCAGCCTTGGTGAGTGGAAGTCCATGTTGCTGAGCCCATGCATAACCTCCATCCCTACCATCATGACCACTTTGTTCATGAGCCCATTGGGCAATGACAGGAGTTGCTGGGGAAAGAGGCTGACTGGTATTCACAGACTGGGTCATCTTATCCACTTGATTATTAAAACCTTACTCTGCTGAGTCACCCTCTGGTGTGCAGTCACATGGGATACAAATATGTTCATGTTTTTAGCCCACTCAGAAAGGTCTATCCGCATAGTCTTCCCCAGACCTCTTTGTCACCAATTTTCCAATTATGGTCTTTCCAAGTCCCTGACCATCCAGCCAAATCATTAGCAACAGCCCATGAGTCAGTATACAAATGCACCTCTGGCCAGTTCTCCTTCTGAGCAAAATGAACAACCAGGTGCTCTGCTCATAGTTCTGCCCACTGGGAGAATTTCCCTTATGACTGTCCTTCAAGGACACCCTAGAAAGGGGTTGTAGTGCTGCAGATGTCCACTTTTGGGTAGTACCTGCATATCGTGCTGAACCATCTGTAAACCAGGCCCAGGTTTTCTCTTCCTTAGTCAGTTCACAGTAAGGAACTTCCCAAGAGGCCATAGCTCTGGTCTGGGAAAGAGAAGGTAATGTGGCAGGAGTGGAGACCATGGGCATTTGAGCCACTTCTTTATGTAACTTACTTGTGCCTTCAGGACCTGTTCTGGCCCTATCTCCTATATACCATTTCCATTTTTACAATAGAATGCTGCTGCACACACCCAACTTTATGGTTTGGTGGGTCAGACAACACCCAGCTCATGATAGGCAATTCAGGTCTCATGGTAACTTGGTGGCACATGGTTAAACATTCAGTCTTTACTAAGGCCCAGTAGCTGGCCAAAAGCTGTTTCTCAAAAGGAGGGTAGTTATCTGCAGCAGATGATAAGGCTTTGCTCCAAAATCCTAAGGGTCTGCATTGTGATTCTCCTATAGGTGGTCTGCCAAAGATTCCAGACAGCATCTCTATTTGCCACTGACACTTCCAGCACCATTGGATCTGCTGGATCATCTGGCCCAAGTGGCAGAGCAGTTTGTAGAACAGCCTAGACCTCTAGCAGATCTTCCTCTTGTTCAGGTCCCCACTCAAAATTAGCAGCTTTTCTGATCACTCAATAAATGGGCCACAGTAGCACACCCAAATGTGAAATATGTTGTTGCCAAAATCCACAGAGACCAACTAGGCATTGTGCCTATTTTTTGGTCATAGGAGGGACTAGATGCAGCAACTTATCCTTCACTTTAGAAGGAATATCCCAACATGCCCCACGCCACTGGACACCTAGAAATTCACTAAGGTGGAAGGCCCCTGTATTTTTGTTGGATTTTTCTCCCATCCTCTGACACATAAATGCCTTACCAGTAAGTCTAGAGTAGTTTCTACTTCTTGCTCACTAGGTCCAATCGACATGGTATCATCAATATAATGGACCAGTATGATGTCTTCTGGGAGGGAGAAACAATCAAGGTCCCTGTGGATAAGATTATGACATAGGGCTGGAGAATTGATACACCCCTTATGTATGACAGTGAAAGTATATTGCTGTCCTTGCCAGCTGAAAGCAAACTATTTCTGGTGGTCCTTACTAATAGCTATTGAGAAAAAAGCATTTGCCAGATCAGTAGCTGCATACCTGATACCAGTGGATGTATTGATTTGCTCAAACAATGATACCACATCTGGAACAGCAGCTGCAATTGGAGTCACCACCTGATTGAGCGTACAATAATCTGCTGTCATTCTCCAAGACCCATTTGTTTTCTGCACAGGCCAAATAGGAGAGGTGAATGGGGATGTGGTGGGAATCACCATCCCTGAATCCTTCAAGTCCTGAAGAGTGGCAGTAATCTCTGCAATCCCTCCAGGAATCCGGTTTTGCTTCTGATTTACAATTTTGCTTGGTAGGGGCAGTTCTAATGGCTTTCACTTGGCTTTTTCCCACCATAATAGCCCTCACTGCATGAGTTAGAGAGCCAACGTGGGGATTCAGCCAATTGTTCAGAATGTCTATATGAATTATGCATTCTGGAACTGGGAAAATAACCACAGAATGGGTTCGGGGGCCCACTGGACCCACTGTGAGATGAACCTGAGCTAAAACTCTATTGATCACTTGGCCTCCATAAGCCCCCATTCTGACTGTGAACCAAAGTGATGTTTTGGGTCCCCTGGAATTAATGTCACTTCTGAACCAGTGTCTAATAATCCCCGAAATATCTGATCATTTCCTTTTCCCTGGTGCACAGTTACCTGGTAAAAGGCCACTAGTCTTCTTGGGGAAGGCTTGGAGTAAGATTAATAGTATAAATTTGTGGCAGTGTAACAGGGTTCTCCCCCAAAGGGACCCGGCCTCCCCTTCATTCAAGGGGCTCTGGGTCTGTAAATTGTCTCAAGTCTGGAAATTGATTAAAGGACCGTGACTCTGTGTTTTTGTGTTCAGGTTAGACTTCTGTTCACTTGACCTAGAACTCTTGATTATACAGCTCAAACAAGAATTTAGTAGACTGCCCATCTATTATATTTCTAGGTACCCCATGATATACTAGCCAATGCCACAAATCTCTGTGAGTCAAATTATTTTGACTCCTGCTTTGAGTTTGCTGTCTATTATAATAGCCACATCTACCCTGTCTTTGGCAATTAAATGTTGCCACCTGGCTTCTGCCAACTTGGGATCCCATCATCTCCATTGTGTTTAAGGATTCCAGCTCTGTGACAGCAGTTCTTACAGTAATGTCTGACCTACAGAGAAGTGCAACTACAGAGCTCTTCAGGGATGATGGTGCTAGTCTCACAAATTTATTTCTCACTGTTCTGGTAAAAGGTGCATCCTCTTGATGTTCCTGGGGTGTAAGAGCAGGCTTTGCATGATAAATCCACTCTAACACTCCAACCTCTCTAAGCCTCTTGATCCCCTCATCTACATTATACCATCTCAGTTCTGACATTTCAACCTCAGGTAATGTCAGCCACCTTTTGATCCATGTTTCAACCAACAATCCAAACAAGCTGTTAATACTTTTTCTAACCCCTCAAGCTATAACACTGAATGCAGAATCTCTGCTTAGTGGGTCCATATCAATAAATTCACCTGATCCAGCCTTATATTCCTCCCACCATTATCCCATGCCCTTAAAGTCCATTGCCACACATATTCCCCTGATTTCTGTCTATATAAATTGGAAAACACACACAGTTCTTTTGGAGTATAATGTACCTCCTCATGTGCAATACTTTGTACCTCACCTTTAGGGGCCTGTTGAGACTTTAGTCTAGTTATAGGTCTTAAAGAAACGAGAATTGGTTTGGATGGGTCATGAAAAGAATTAAAAATATTCTCCAAGCCATTTGCTTCAGGGCATTCATTTGCAGTTTCAGCTGGTGAAGCAGGATTAATCACTCTAGGGCTAATTCCTTCAGGAGGAGGTTGGGGGGCCAACTCCTCAAGGCAGGCTGGAGGTGGGGCAGCTGTGTCCTAAGGGTAGTCTATTACAGGGTTATCTAGAGAAGACTCAGCGTGACCTAGGGTTTCAACTTCACCCAGACATCATTATCAATCCATATGTCACCATCCCATTTTTCACGGTCCCACTCCTTTCCAATCAATGTCCTCACCTTAATGGCAGACACCATGCAACATTGAGATTTCAGTTTACGTTGTAAAGTAACTACTCTAACAATAGGATTCTGAATCTGATTTTCAGAGATCTCAAGTCTCTGGCTACAGGAAATAAGATTTTCCTTTAGGATACTCACAGAAGCTTCTACATCTGTCCAACGGTGCTTAAGCTTCTTGTTTGAAAACATAAGCCCATCCCTTTCACTCCTTAATGTAGCCAGTGTATCTAACAACAACCAGCTAACATCTCTATACCTCTTATTTCCACAAAACTCTGTAAAGGTGTCAAAAACCTTATCCCCCAGAGCTTTCATACAAGTGAAGCATTAGGAGAACCAAATGATCATATTTTGACTCTATCTTTTGCCAACTCACTCCATGGATTGGGAGTGTCATTCTGATTATGGGAATCAGAGTTCTTAGTGCCTTTGAGTCCAGTCAGAGTAGAAAACCATTCATAAAAACCCATTTTTAAGATTCTGTTTCTTAAGAACCACTCCTGGTACCAAGATGTATTAGTTAGGATTCTCTAAAGAAACAGAATCAACAGGGAACACTCACAAATATAAAATTTATAAAAGTATCTCACATGACCACAGGAATGCAGGGTCCAAAATCCGCAGGGCAAGCTGTGAAGCTGATGATTTCGATGAAGAGTCTGGACAAACTCCACAGAAGAGGTTCGCCAGACAAAGCAAGAAGAGAGCCTATCTATTCTGAATCCTCCTTAAAAGGTTTCCAATGATTAGATTGAGCATCACTCATTGCAGAAGACATTCCCCTTGGCTGATTACAAATGGAATCAACTGTGGATGCAGCTGATGTGATCATGATTTAATTCTATGAAATGTCCTCATTGCAACAGACAGGCCAGCCCTTGCCCAACCAGACAAACAGGTACCACCACTTGGCCAAGTTGACCTGACCATGACACCTACCAAAACATAAATATCCATTCAATTTTGGTGAACATTTGGGTTGATTCCATTTTGAGGCTACTATAAAAATAGTCCCATAAACATTTTTGAAATGTCTCTTGATGCAGATGTCCAGGTAGTAATGAAGAGATTTCTTTGAGAAGAAACTATGGTCAAAAGAATGAAAGTCACTAAAAAGATAAGTAATGTAGACTATTCATTGAATTTATTCAAAAGAGGATCACTGATTATTTTGGTTAGAATAAGGTCAATGCTGTGTATAGAGCTAATAACCACTTGTAATGGGGTGAGAAGGGAAATGCATGTGTTGAAAACAATTCAAGGAATGTTGATAACTCTTTTACGGAGTTTGGCTCTGGAGGAGAGGAAAGAAATCAAGTACAAACTTTCCTCCAGTTACAAAAGAACAGAAGGAAGTGTCCATGCCATTTCTAAAACAGCCTCTTTAACACTATATCTTCTTTTCCCTTATTCTTCAACTTCTCCCTTCCATCAGCTTCTTTACACAAGTACCTAAATATACTTAACCTTTGTCATTTTGAAAGACTCCTTCCTCAAACCATAACTCTTTGACCAGGCTTATAAATGCATTCCTGATTCTCTGACATCATCCATAGATAATCTAAACTTATGCTCTGTATCAATCATGGTTTCCCAGAGAAACAAAACAAATATAAGAGATTCATTATACAGAAATGCCTCATGTATTCTGAGACTGGCAGTCCAAAATCCATAGGGAAAGGCAGAAAGCAGAAAACTCAGGCAAAACTTGATGTTGTTGCCTTCTGGCAGAATTTCTTCTTGCTTGGAAAACCTCAGTTTTTGCTCTTAAAGCTTTCAAATAATGCCCACCAGCATTATTGCAGAAAATCCCCTTTTCTTAAAGTCAAATACTATAAATCTTAATTACATCTACAAAAACCTTTTGTAGCAACATCTAGACTATTGCTTAACTGAACAACTGGACACCATAGCCAAGTTCACACATATTATCAACTGTAACATTTTCCATAGTCAAGAATTTTAGCTCCTTGCAGTTATTTGGATATATTAAGTATTTTAGTTTCTTGGCTACTGAAGAAAATATCATGCAGTGGGTTGGCTTATGCAATGAAAATTTATTGGCTCATACTTTTGAGGCCAGGAGAAGTCCCAAATCAAGACATTATCAAAGCTAGGCCTCCTCCTAGAAGACTGGGATTCCAAGGCTGGGAGCCAGGAATCCTTAGTCCTTGGCTTTTCTGTTACATGTCAATGCACATGTCATCCTCTCCTGGTTTCTCAATTCGAATAATGTACAGCTTCTGGCTGCTCCTTCTGGCTTTCTCTCTCTCTCTGTGACCTTTCTTATAAGTCTTTGAGTAATAGGATTAAGACCCATCCTGATTCAACTGTGCCATACCTTACCTGAAGCAACCCCATCAAAATGTCCTATTTATAAGAGTTATACACTGAGGCATGGATTAAATTTAAGAACATGTTTTTCTTTTTTTAACATGGGGAGGCACTGGGAATTGAACCTGGGTCTCTGGCATGGCAGGGGAGGACTCCGCCTGCTGAGTCACCGTGGCCCAAGAACATGTTTTTATGAGATACCTAGCTCCAAACTGCCACACTAAGCTTTCAGTCTCACCTCCAAATCTATGCCCATGCTCATTATTCTCCTTGAAACACTATCCATTTTCTGTACATTCCTTTCTCTGCTCCTGGACAATTTCTACATATTCTCCAGGTTTCTGCTTAGATGCTACTTTCTCTTAGAATTGTTGCCAAGTATAATTAGCTTTTTCCAAAAATATGAATATGTTTGACAAATTTTGCTCTGCATCTCCTTTTTGTTTTGGTCACAACTTTCTCAAGGCTATACTGTCATCTGAGATCCTTCCAGTATATTCCTCCTTCCTTTCGTCTCTTGCTTCACAGGTAGATGTTGGATATTCATGCAAGAGCCCCATAGATCAATTTTCCAAAACCATCAATTGTACTATAGTTGGCCATTCAGGCTATACAGGACCTGAAAACCCAAGACACCTCATTACTTTTTCTACCTCTACCTTTTGGGCATTCCATTTAACATAAATATAGCAGATTCAACTAAATGCTTTCTGCCTATTAAATGTGTATTGGCTTAGTGTGAAGAAACTTAAGAGAAGCCACTTACTCTCAATCCAGTACTGACTATTAAGGGATTATGGATTTTGGTTTATTTTCCAGATAGAGATTTTTAATCTTAGAGTGGATTGTAAAGCACTGATATCCTCAATCTCAAATGTGAGTTTAAAAAATATTACAGAAATATTGGAGGAATGTTATACTTGACAACTAAAACATATGTTTCTCTTATAGTTGCCGGAAAGATACATATGTTAGTATATAAATAAGTATGAATATATACATACAGCTTCACACATACACATACACACACACCCTGCACTGCTATGGAGCAAATTATTTCACATGAGAAAATCTTTTAGATAACTTTAAGTTTACCCAAATACTTATGATTTTATTATAAAGCTTAAATCTTGGGGAAATCATTAAACTCATAATGTTCAAATTTTCATCCTCAAAACAAGGACTGATGGTCTTAGATATTTTTCCCATTTTTCCCTGGTTTAATATTCTGATTTCACTCTCTATTTTTTAGATAAATTATAAATTATTGATTTCTTAATCAGAAGATATCAAAGATGATGTCATAATTTGTTTTGTTGTTGATTCAGGATCATAAGCAGGAAAACTCCCCATACGGAAACAATTCTTTGAGTTTTTCTCTCTGTTCTTTTATATCAAATTGTCATTTCTGCTACCCTGAGGCTGAGTTTTACAGCTTTCATCATTTCCAACCCCTTTGGACTCCACCCTTTCT
Source organism: Myrmecophaga tridactyla (assembly GCA_004026745.1). Classification (NCBI taxonomy): domain Eukaryota; kingdom Metazoa; phylum Chordata; class Mammalia; order Pilosa; family Myrmecophagidae; genus Myrmecophaga; species Myrmecophaga tridactyla. The sequence goes on from PVIY010019761.1 coordinate 26,618, forward strand.
TTCTTGTTGTGGGTATTGAAAAAAATAATAGCCAGAAGTGCAAACAATGGTTCTTAAAATTACTAATAGTCAATAAAGCCAAAATAATAGCCTTTTCCATAGATGGATCTGACAATAGCTCTTTAGGCGATCAATGTCTTCACCTCCTTGGACTCTGTTATAAAGGAATCAGTTTGCTGGAAAATAAACCACTGATTAAGTAGCATAATACTGGACACTGACCTGCCACAACATAAATTTGTGCCCTGACATTTTATGCTTGTTGTAATATTTGCTAGAAAAAGCGTGACCAAAAGTTAAGTCAACTAAGTTTCATATTCCATACAGGTTATGCACCAGACACTTGTCTTTCAGTTAAGAGTGTTTATTGCATTTTTGTGTTATTAACAGTATTATTCTTTCCATTTAGGCAATATTTCTGCCTTCAAAGTGCTTCTAAAAAGAGCTGTAACTCTGTAAGTAGAGAAATTGTACCTTTTAAAATAAATTATAAAGCAGAGGAAAAATGAAGGAAGTGAATTGCCCAAGGTAATAGGAGAGAAGAGGGATCTGAAATTAAAACCTAAGGACTTCCAATTTTCAGCTACTGTATTCTACATTGATCAATATCACCTTCCTATTGTCAATCTGAGTATAGGAACTTAAGAGTTTCCACTATTCAACCTCGCCTTTACAGATTCTGTATCAGAGTGACATCTTAAAAGATGTTTATCATATTTGACATAGTTAGCTAACAAGATGAGAGGTACAGACTAAGTTGTATGTGGCATTTCAGGCCTAATATCCATCAATTACTAATTGATACTTAAAATTTTCAATTCAATGGTGCACCTATTAAGCATTTAACAGAATCTTCAAATCCAAATGAAAATCCATTTATGTAGAGTCAAGTCGTATATTCATCTAAATCCATTTGTAACCCAAAAGCTCTCATGGATGCTATTTCTTCAACAGCCAACTTAATAAAATAAAAGGTATACAGCTATTCCCACTAAATATCTATTTATGTTATGAAAAATTAAAATTGGGAGACAATTGCCACCTCCTAAAGCCAGTGGTTATTTACCTTGTTTTGAGAATGGCAGGCTGTACATAAAGACCAGATAGACTTTATATCCTTGCAGTAAGTAAAAGCATGCACATGCTTGCACGCACAAGGTTCTTCATCTCTTTAAGCTCTGTAGGATACATCTAAAGAATGTTCACTGAGGACTTTCCTACTAATGTACTGTGTTCCAGAGCTTAAAAAAAAAAAACTCTCAGGAGAGATCTATAATCAGTGAACAGTAATAACCTTTTGTTTTTCTTTGGTTCTTACATATATCATGGAGTATGCAAAATGCTCTATATGAGAAAATCAATGAATGCAATGCTTAAGTGATGAATGTTTACAATTTATTCTTTCATTGCTACTGTGTTCTAATAAAAACAATATCTAAAAAAGAAAAGTGAGGTTACAAACATAGAACAGATACCTTCCCTCATCTAAATATTTTTCTTGTGGTTAAATACCAGAACAGTTCTGGTGGTAGCATTTTACCTCACTGCACAAAAATTGCAGATTTTACATAACTCATCCACTTCATTCAAAAAGTGAATGCTTAGAGTACATAGAGAAAAGTTGGAATACACTTCATTACACAATTAGGCAAATCATTTATGCATTCGACAAAATCAAACAGTAAATATGAATGAATACAATTGGGTTATCAGTAACTATCTCAGAAGAAATTCTATTATGGATAAAATATCTCAAAAGTTAAAGGATCCAGTGTCACAATATTTTATGCAGAGTAGCTACAGAAAGTTTCTCTTCTTTTTGAAAGGTAGGACAATACCATTTGCATTTGTAACGTGACAAGAAGTTTTCATTATATATGAGTGCCTTTTTAAACCTCCAAAATCATTTTTATTTTTGCATTGGGGAAACTGTCATACAATTAAAGTAATGAAAGCAATCCCATTTCTTTCCTGTTGAAAATATAGTTTTCTATAGTAACAGGGTAGTCAGAAATCATTTCCCTTGTTAATACTTAAAAAAAAAAGAGGGAAGAACATTTTCTTTTTGAACAATTCTAAAGAATGTCCCAATAGATACAATTTTTTATTTTGAAGACAATACTATGCATAATTATTCTTTTCTCCATGCATTGTTAATGTAAAACAAAAGTCCAATATGTAATTCACAATGTAAAGTCTGATTTCTTTCCTTTGTAGTTGTGTTTACTATTTGCTAAACCAGACAGTAAATTGAATTGCCTATAGAGGATCCAAGCAGAAAGTAAGAGCTCCTAATTGCCTGCTGCCCAAGGTCACAAAATGCTGTCAGAAATTTATATAAGGACTCAAGAGCCCCAGGCCCAGGTTTCTAATTTTTATATGATGCCTTTACTCTCTCTCCCCATTTAAACCACAGTTTTTTGTTTGCAAATTTATTTAAAGTAAATGTTTACCTATCATCAATGGAAGATGCAATAAAACATGTGGGAAATAAGATCTGTGGACCAGGAAGCTAGAGTTGTTATATATAGTATAGTGTACCATGTAATCCAGAGTTCAGGCAGATGAGGTCAAATAAGGAATGGCTCATAATTTATCTATTTTTTATTTTTATTTTATTTTTGACATGGGCAGGCTCCAGGAATCAAACCCAGGTCTCCGGCATGGCAGGTGAGAACTCTGTCACTGAACCACCCATAATCTATTTTTATAATTTACATTTGGCCACGGTTTTCTGAAGATAGTCTATAATAATTGAATCATATTTGCCACAAATTAATAAATGATATGAAATTACTCATTAAAACGGAGGTCAAATGTTAGGAAAGACATTAAAACTAAAGAATACATTACTAGTCTCAAGATAAGAGTTATATTCTCAGAAAAATATATTGTAGAATATTTCAAAAGTAATCCTTGATACTCAATGTTAAGCCATCAATTATTAGCCTATATGTATTATATATGTATACATATTTTATACAAAATTGTTAGTTATCAAAATAATCTTCATCTCATAAATTTTTGTATTTTTATTGCCATTTTCATTTCATTCTCAGGTACTCAGATGTAGTGAATATTATCTACATCTACGTATCAAAAGATAGATAATAGATGAGAAAGATGGATAAAGGATAGATGAAGATAGACAAAGAGACAAACAGATAAAGAGATAGATAAATACATTTTGAATTGACTAACAATCACTTGGTTGGGACCAAGGGCACCTCTTTATTGGGGCTCACCAAAGCTTAGGATTCCGCACTGATATTTCATGTAAAGGGATATGAATTTTCCATGGGTGCTGAAGTCTCCAGGCGCTCGGCAGCTCGATGCCCCAGATAACTCCTGTGGCACCCCAAATCCTGCTGGCAGTAGTGATTAAGGATGATGGTCCAGGAAAGGCCTGCTATTTGTTGAGGGAGCTGTCAAAGCACCTTCAGCAATCCCTGTAGAGCTGAGAGCTGAAGACTGGTATCACTAAATGTGGGGAAATAAGACCTTCCTGGAAGGGTGATTTTGCCCATGTATCCTGTCCACAACATGAGAACTGTAGCTTCTCATCTCTTCTTGCTGACCCAGCCTTGAATACTTCCCCTGCCCAAGCAAACCCTCTTTCTCCATCCCTGCTATGTGATACTATGTCTCATGTCCCAAGTCATCGCTTAATGCGTAGCAGAGAATGTGAAGGAACTTGGGTGAGTTGACACTTTGATAGGTAGTTTTTCTAAATTGACTGCTTTTCAAAATAGCTAAACTAGATTGCATGTTATAATGTAAAATCTGTCTAGAATTCAGAAGGAACCATAGGCACTTGTGATAACTGCCTGAGTGAAGCCTTAATACTGATATGGAAAGACTTTAAAAGAGCATTCTTTGCAACATGAAAATTAGTACTTGTAAGCACTGATTGTTTTCCATGACTATAAAACCTGCAACTAATGTACTAAAAATAGTTAGGTGGTGCTATGCTATGTATGTAGCAATTATCATGAAGACATTTGATTATATTCATTCATATTAATGATGCAGTCTTCATTTATGGGTTTGTAAACATTTCAGACTCTATTACCTGGTAGCATTATTTCATTCTGTTGACAGAATACATTATCATTTGGTTTATGGTTGAAGTGAAGTGCAGCAAGCAAAGAAGCAGCAAAAGGTAGATTGCCAAAATACTGGGAATGCTGATTGTAAAGTTACACTGAGCACTGGCTCAAAGAGAGCAGGGTTTTACTTGTTTGTTTGCGATTTGTATTATTTTGTAAGCATAGGTAAATGTGAGAGCCTCAAATAGATTAGTAACTTCTTCTACTTAGAATCTTTGCAAATGTTCAGGACAGTAGCAATGTTTGGGATTGTGTACAAAGTTAAGGTTAATTTTCTGCTTAGATAATTCGAGTACCGATGATAGTTTTAAGATATTCTCGTTTTTATTTAATTATTTATTTATTTATTTATTTAGGACAGACTAATAGAATTTCTTAAATGGAGTTTTTAAAGTAAGCTTTTATTGAAGAATAACATATGTACATTGTTGTAAAATTGTAATTGTAATTTTAAACTTTACATGGCTATATATGTATATGCTTTTTAAATTATCACATAGTTGTTTATTTATCTCCATGATCATTTTCAGAACATTTGCATCACTACAGTAAAAGAAATAAAAAAGAAAAAAGAAAAATCTCATACATCCCAAATTGTTACCCTTCCTTCTGATTGAACCTTAGTATTTCAATCTGCCCAATTTATTTTTACCCCTTATCCACTCCCCTCCATTATTTATTTATTTTTGCTCCTATTTTTTTACTTATCTGATCATACCCTAGATAAAGAGAGTATCAGACAAGATTTTCACAATCACATGGTCACATTGTAAAAGCTATATAGTTATACAATCAAAGTGTTCTTAATGTTTAATAATTTATAAAATAGCTGCCTTGTGAAAGTTATTTGCATGTTTACAGCTTTAGTATATAATGGTTTTAGTACATAATTTCTCATTTTTTTCTGACTTAAAATCTTAAAAAGTGTCCTCCATCAATATGTCAGTGCCTTTCAGAATAGGGAAATATGTTCACAAGGTAAAGGTTATAAAAATGTGAATGATTTATTCTTAAAAATAATGTCTGTGATGACTTAGTCTGCTAAAATAATGAACTGTGGATCTCTTTCTTGGGACATGGCTGAATGCAGTTTAAGTTATTGCCATGAGGCAGAAAGTACTTACATTCAGTAGAACTCAGTATTCAAGCTCATTTACAATGAGTGTGCAGCTCCTGGGATGTACCATGAACACATGGAAACCAAAGCATGATACTGGCTTTTTTTTTTTTTTTTTTTTTTTTGGCATAGGCAGACTCCAGGAATAAGAATTCTGCCACTGAGCCACTGCTGTATCTAAGCCTTTGCCCTCCCACCCTCACTAGCAACACGCCTGGATGAAGTATTGTAATAAATAAATAAAAGGCTTAGTAAAGAAAGGCTCTAGGGCTATGACTACTTGATAGCTTTGAGCCCTGAGTCCCACTGCTGCATTTGTCTAAGACTTGTTTCTTCTTCTTGTAGGATGGGGTGAACATCAGGATTTTCCTCATGGGTTTGTTTTAAGAATTAAAGGGTAAATGTATTCGAAGTGCTCAGTACAATGCCTGGTGCCTAGTAAATGCACAAGCTCATTGTCCCCACCATAATGATTCTTCTTCCCTCCCTCACTCCTGCCCTCATCATCCCAGGCTTTGAAGGCACCAGAAGGGGCAGAGATTGTAAAGAAGGAGTTGGGAGATTGCATCATGGGTGCCCAGGGAACCCTGCTTTGGAAATCATGATACAAACCATTTTTCTTGGCTTTTGCCAAATATGGTCAGCACAAAAATGCACTCACAAAAGCAAACAAATAAACCTTCAAGTTCAATTTCAGGTATTTAATATATAGTGAGGATTCTCTGAAAGAAAAAATTTAATTAAGCATTTATTTAAATTATAAATTTAAACTTTCATGATATTTTTTATGAAAGGAATGTATTTATTTTTATTTTATATCATCCTTTTTTTTTTTTTTTTTTTTTTTTTTTGCGTAGGCAGGCACCGGGAAGAATGCATTTATTTTAATCAAGGTTTTGTTTTGTTTTGTTTTTGTTTTTCCATTCAGCATAATCATTGTTATAGATTGAATTCTGCTCCCAAAATGGTACATTGATGTTCTTATCTCCATCACATCTGAATGTGATCCTTAAAGATGGTATTACGGAAGTTAAAATGCCATCATTGTGGAGAAGAGTGGGCCCTAATCCAATCTGAGTTTATAAGAAGAGGACATTTGGTCACAGCTAAGAAGAGAGAAGACAGCCGTGAGCCATGGACAGAGATGGAGTTATGCCATAAGCCGAAGAACTGCTTTCCCTGCAAACCACCTCCACGACCCTACAGACTTTGAAGGAAGCAAGGCCCTACCAACACACTGAACTTAGACTTCCAGACACCCAAAGTGTAAGACAAAGAATTTTTGCTGTTTAAATAACTACCCAGTTGTGGTCTTTTGTTACAGCAGCTCTAGATACTCACTAAACTTCTTCATTGGTTGGTTGCAGTTTTTTTTTTTTTTTTTTTTTGTATTGCAGAGATCAGATCAAGTGACATGTAAAAACCTGGCGTCAAGTAGAGCTGGATGACGATTTTAGCCTCACCATGTATAAAACTCTTGCAGTGTAAGAGAGAAGAAAAGAAAGAAAGAGAGAGAAAAAAAGTGTAGTAATTGAACGCATTTTTACTTCCCTGACTCTTGGCATCCTCATCTGTTGTTTTAAGCTGTCTCACAGAGTTATAAAAAACAAAATAGTTAATATTTTTCATTTTTATATCTAATCCATAAGCATTTAAGTTTGCAGTAAATGTTAGGTATTAGTAGTGGTAGGCTCCAAACTGATTTTGAATTTAATCTGATGCTTTCAAGCGTGTCTCTGAAGCCCTAGACTTGCTAATATGTAGCAGCTCTTGAGCCCACCGGCAGTTTCAGTGACGGAATCTTCAGTTCTGCAGAGACACTGCCTGACCAAGGACTCTAATTTTCTACCCTGGAACCTGCCATGCCACAGACTTTAATTCCCTTTTATGCCTCATCAGAGTGAGAGATGAAGGCTGGCATGAAGATGGAGTTGCTGTGCTTTTTGGATTCCACATATGGTTGGATGCAGTGGAATGATATAACTGGAGATTGGCACACTATCCCATCAAGTGCCTGGAAAAGACATCTTCCTTTGAGCATATTTTTGAGTGAGAGTATGAACACGAAATTCCCATTCTTGCCAATCTGTGTGATTGCTCATGTTATGCCCCTCAAATAAGAATGTATCATGGTCAATCAGTCACATTCTCACCAATCAGCAACAAGTAATGATGCCCCTGGCTATGTTCCCTTTTCCTGAATCTTGTTATCAGCAGCCTGAGTAAATGATGCAGTGATATTTTATAAAGAGATTTTTTTTCCCATTTGAATCCCTCACCCACTTTAAATCATACTTAAATATTGCTAATACAACATTACATATGTTTGATATGATGCTTTCCTAGACTTTGTAATTAAAGAATGTCACACCAAATGCTTTGTACTTGAATCATATTAGAAACCTGTAATTAAGAAAAAAATACCTAGCATGATAAGGTTAATTAACAAATAGTTCTGTATCAGCAAAATAACATATATATAGAAGATATGCCAATTCAAAAACATCTTGAAGTCTATTGTCACATTTTGAATACAAGATAGAGACACATGGCCTGTGCATTTGGAAGCACTGGAAGTTTGTGGCAGTAGAAAAACCAATCTCAAATGAGGTTGAACATTTAAGTTTGTACTACCTGGAGTGCTCCCTAGAAAGGTTTATACAGAGGCACTTGGCTTTGACCAATGTCTATAAAAATTTTATCGATAACTTGAATTAAAAAGCACAAATGGCATTTAAAAAACTTGGACAATAATGAAAACAGGAAGGGAAGATAATACATAGGAAGTATCAAGATAAAAAAGAATCTTGAAAATATTAAAACTTGTTTGAAAACCTACTCTACCACAGAAAAGATACATTTAACCACAGAGAAAAATATGGCAAAGAATCTCAAAAATTAGGAACATAAAATGGGGAATCTGAGATTAGCAAATTAATGTGAAAATCCTCAAAGGCTTTAGTTGCCTGCAAGGATGATATTAATAAAACAGAAAAATACTAGGTGAGCATAGTATTTTGGGAGAAATAGCATTACACAAAATGTGTATTGCATAATACTAGTTCTAGGAATTACTTCAAAATAACTTTTGGTAGGTGATAGGCTAAACAAATTTAAATAGATTATGTAGGGCAAGAGTTCTTAGATGTGCCAGAATTCAGGTTGACTTTCCAAAGAATGACTCTAGCATAACTAATAACAATTTTTCCTAGATTGTTTATGGGATGAGTATTCCAAAAGACTGTATTTTTTAAAATGCCAATCTATTCACAAAGTGGTTTACAGAATAGAAAGGGATTTGGAAACTATGACATATTAGGTGAGAATAAAATGGTTGGTTAGCTGGTATAAGACTTAAGGGGATTATAGATCTATTCCTTTGCCTAAAGCAGTGGCACATGGAAATGTATACAACTTATTCTTTGTAACTCCCAAGAATAGAACAAGCATTAAAGGGTAAAAATTCCATATCTCCATGGAGACATTAATGTTGACAAGGTATAAGAAAACATTTTCATTAGATGTATAAGAATCCCAGAGTGGAATACACTGTTTCTTGGTGTGTGTGTGCGATTGTGAGCTTCCTATTTCTGACTGTGTTCTCCAGAAGGTGAATGACCATTTTCAACCACGTTACTGAAACAAGTAGAACCTTGCCTAAGCAATGCAAAACCAGCATATTCTTACTACACACTTTGGCCTAAAAATGCATCTGTCTGGCAAAAACAAAACAAAACAAAAGTGTCATAGGCATTTTAGGTCTAACCCCTCCTTCTGGAAATAAGCACAAGTCAATGTTGCCTTGATATGATTTAATTTTCCACATCCTTTGATAGAAGTAAAGTCTATGAATCCAATTGTGACTTTGGTGTATTATTTCTATCAAGTAAATCACTGTTCAAATGTGGTTCAATTTATTCCTGGATTACAGGAAATTATTGCCATATTCCCTGCAGGAGCACAAATGGTAGGTGGCTGAGACCTTGCCCAAACATCACCTTCAATAGAATCATGTTGATTTTATGAGCAGTCATTTCTAATTAGGTTTTACTTGAAAGTAAGGGTTTTATTTATTTTCCTTTATTAAAGGAAAGAAGTAGAAAATTGTTGCTTAAGGAAATTTCTCCAGTCTTGAACATCTTTTGTTTGAGCACTATTCAATCTTTGTTTCATTTAGATATATATATATTTTTACCAGGACCATGTAAATAAATGACAAATGAAATGGTAGTGAGTCACAGCCATCTGTTGGATGAGTGATGCAGTGTCTAGGTCTTTCTCTAGGACCGGCGCTGATAAAGCTGATCACTGATGATGACAACTCAACTCACAGCTGAGTTCATTTCAAGGCATTGCCCTTGGCCAAAGGTGGTGGCTTCACCCAAGCTTTCACCCCCTTCCTTGGGGAACGTAAGTGTATAAAAGCCTGCATCCTTGTCTCAATTCAGAGCAACCCAAAAGAGTCACTCCATTTCCACAGTCCAGCTTCTTCCTCTGTTCATTTCTACTTCTGTCTTGTACCTTCACAGGGACTATCCCTGAATACTCTCTGCAATTAACTCCCAGCATGCAAATTTTCATCAAGGTCCATTTCTCAGGAAAATCAGCTTATGAGAATTGCATCCTATTCCATCCTATTGCTGCATCCTATTCCAAGGATGCAGACTCTAAAATGGCATTTTGGAGATAGATCACCTGCTGGTTAGCTGGTAATGAGGCTACCATCCCTGTGGTAAATGGAGCACTGATAACTCCTGCCTGATGGTAACAGTGCATTTGGCCATACTTTCATGACTAATGCGTGGGATGAGGTCATGGGGGTAGGGACCGCATTGGCTGTGCTTGGGTAGTTTGGAGGAAAGTCATACTAAAGACTATGGAACTGGCTGGTTGCTGCTGGGGGTCATCAGTGCACTGGAAAAAGAGAGCTGAAAGTTAAGGATGATTAAACACCAATTTAACCTATAGTCACTGGACCTCCTCAGTGAAAATAAAGAGAATCTCATCTTCTGTATCTAGAGGGCAGGAAAAGAAAAGAATCCAGACAAGTTTGAATTCCCAGTTCCTAATATGCTAAGCTAATGTGAGGAAGGTGTAGGAGGAACACTGACATCTGGAATGGGACATTTGTGTTAATCCACTGACAAATCTTGAAACCCCAAATTTTCCTGAACAGCTTTGGCCTATGGAAAGTTTTACACGTACAGCCTTAGGAAGTCTTAGAAAGTTATGCTGGAAGGAAAGGAAAACCCATATCCAGAATATTTGTCCCATCTCAATCAAGATGAATTGCTTCCACTTTTAAGGTGGAAGATGTCTAAAATAGCCAACTCTCCACCAAATTCCCAGTTGGTCTTCTCAAGAGATGGGGCCATTTCAATGACAGCCTTATTCTTTGTTGCTGGCTGATGGATATTAGGCAGTGGCTGTAATCAAATCACCGATACTATGTAGGAGCCCATTGATGGGTTGTCCCTGCAGAGGCTTCACTCTTGCCACCAGGCTTAATTTATGCATCACCCCATCCCATCAGCACTGGATTGGCTGACAAGAGGCTGAGGGTGGTTTAAAGGATTAAATGAGATAATGCATAAAGCACTTAGCATTTAGTTAAAGGAACAGATGAAGAACAGCTACTGATACTAGTTATAGTGATAATAATGCAGCTGATAAAAGTAAGAGCATTTCTCCTTACTATCGTGACCAGTTGTCCACTTAGGGAATGTATGTACATATATATCATAGCAAATCCAATGTGCAGCAATCATTAAAGGGCCTGTTTATGTGAATTATGGGCTTGTGCCAGATCTGAGTGTGTCCCACTCTTAATCCCATCTTCCTGCTGATGTAGGAGGCATAAAAGGGGACATATTGGACACTTATGCACCTGATGAGCTGCAGGAAAATATTTACTCTGTGGCTGAAAACAGTAATACATGTTTTTGCCATGATTGGAGAAAGTTAGGATTGTCCTTCTGCCACTGTTACCATTCACCATTTTCTATAAACTCTACTTAGCATGATGATGATGAATGCAAGGAATACACTTCTCTGATTCAACCAAAGCTATCACCGTTGATGGATAATGTGGTGTGCTGATTTGAAATAATTTATGTACCCCAGAAAAGTCATGTTTTAATCCTAATCCCATTTTGTAAAGGCAGCCACTTCTTCTAATCCCTATTCATCACCAAATGTTTGAAACTGTAATTAGATCATCTCCCTGGGAGATGAGATTTAATCAAGAGTGTTTCTTAAACTGGATTAGCTGGAGGCGTGTCTCCATCCATTTGGGTATGTCTTGATTAGTTTCTGAAGTCCTATAAAAGAGGAAACACTTTGGAGAATAAAAGAGATTCTGAGAGAGCAGAATGACGCAGCCATGAGAAGCAGAGTCCACCAGCCAGCGACCTTTGGAGATAACAAAGGAAAATGCCTCCCGGGGAGCTTCATGAAACAGGAAGCCAGGAGAGAAAGCTAGCAGATGACACAGTGTTTGCCACGTGCCTCTCCAGATGACCCTGACCATGTTTGCAATGTGCCTTCTCATTTGAGAGAGAAACCCTGAACTTCATCAGCCTTCTTGAACTAAAGACCTTTCCCTGGATGCCTTAGATTGGACATTTCTATAACTATAAACTAGCAATTTATTAAATCCCCCTTTTTAAAAGCCATTCCATTTCTGGTATATTGCATTCTGGCAGCTAGTAAACTAGCTGGTATACATGTGGTATACAGTGACACAACATTACCCAGCCAGTAGGATATAAAAATGAGTGGGACTCACCCAATGTGCAGCTTTATACCAGACTGTCAGTTAGACATGATTTTTACAGTTGAATAGAAGTTGAGTGGTAATTTTTCTTAAGTGGTATTTCTCTGGCACTGATATGCCTCTAAATCACCCAAGTATCTTATAAAACTGCAGATTTCAGTTCAATAAGTCTGGAGTAAAGCACGTGAAGCTCCCAGGTGCTGCTGCTGACCCATGGTCTATAATTTAAGGAGCAAGGTCTTAGGTAGACTCTTGATCTCTGTTTAAGATCTCAGAGCCTCTTGAGCTTTATAACACTATAGATAATACCCCCCTTAACATGTATTCACTCAAAACTTCATTACACTAGGATGCAGTTTCAGAGTCTTACCCCTTTACATTCACTTCTTCACATATCAAAAACTGAGACAGGATTTTTATGCTGGTTCTCTTCAGGTAAACTAACCATCCCCCACTCCCCACATACATTTACACATTCAAAGTACTGAAAATTATGTCAGAATTTCAGAATTGTTTCCTAGAGTAAAATGTTCTTTTGTATCCGAAATAAAGATGAAATCATTAAATATCCCTGATAAAGGAGAACCAAACCATAGCAGGTCTTTTGGCCAAGGTAGGATGAGAAACTATTTCTTCCCATTAACTTAGACAACCTGTAAGGACAGCAAGAGACAGTGTCCCAAAGTCCTAATTTTGGAAATTAAGCTGTCCTCCACACACGATTTACCTGGTTCTGGTGTGACTTCAAAGCTCCCTCAGTCCCCTTCGAGTTAAAGAAACCACACCTGGCAGCATCTTGGCCCCCAAATACCAGCTCAGAAAATGGACTTAGTTAGCTGCCTTAGCTTTTTCATTGCTGAAGGGGAATGGCATTTGTAACCATGTCCTCCTGGGTATCACGGGCATAAAGCAAGCTCTATGCTCCAGTTGTCTGAGAGTCAATTTTGAACCACATTTGGGCCTATGAAGTGTCATCTTAAGGAATGGTAACATCTTTATTACATTTAATTCCATAGAAAGTGGCATTTTAAGTTGAATGCATTAGAGTTTAAAATTCCACCAGAAGGAACTGGAATGCAGTTCTCAAGGACAGGCCTCGGGGAGCATGTCCATGTCCCTAGCACTGTTTGAAAGCTGAGCTTACTGCCCCAAGGAACATAAGAACACATAGCTTCATACATCCCTGCTGGTGTTTTCTTGACAAACTTGTTCACAGATGAGGCCCTGCATTATGATTATCACATATGGCTCAATCGATGCCACAGAGGGAGTCTCAGCCAATTTGATTTTTTTAGTCATCTCTCTGTGTAATGCTCCCTCCTGCCCCAGAGCCATCAGATTCTGTAACTGTTGGGTGTTCCATCCCCTTTCTTCCTCTCACCAGGTAATGAGTTCTGAGTACGCCACAGTAACATAAAAGTGTCCACTTCTTAACAACAGGTCAATTAATATTTCTGATATCAGTGTGACTATTATAAATTATGATTAGAAACTTTAGAAGCCATTTTTTTTTTAACATGGGCAGGCATAGAAGCCATTTTGTAAGGCAATAAAAAGTGAGTGTGTGTGGAAAAAAACATGTACTCTTTTTTTTTTTAATTTCACAAGTCTGAGACTCAGTAGAATTTAAAATTTATTTCCTTTGAAAATGACGGGCCCATTTTTTCTATCTAACTGAATTATAAATTATTAACTACCCCTTTCATAAATAGTTTAGCTTATGGCCCAATTTATCTCAATTAGTATGTTAATTATGTTAATAGATGACCACATTAATTTCAACTGGGTAATGACTAAATTGGACAGGTAGCAGCCTACAAAATTGTTTTGCTTGTTAAAAACAGCTTAATAGTAATACTAGGCCTAAAAATACCAATACAACCTAGTTCATTTAAAAGCATAAGTCCTCCCAAGTCAGGGTTATTTTACTTAACCTGTTGAACAACAAATGTCAAAAATTCACAATTACCTGAAAATTTTCAGAAAGAACTGAAAGGGGGAAAAAGTTCCACTATTGGATGTTGATTCATTTTCTAATAATAATAATAAAATGTATCTTTCATCAGAAAAGAGTGATTGAGCCTCTGTTTCTAACAGAGGTGGGAGGCTCAATGTTCAGACCCTGGAAAGGCTTAGTCCTGGGTTAGAAACATGGCTCCATCCGCTGCTGGCCCTGAAACCTTCTGAGAAGCCATGACTACTGCAATGGGTTGGATCTTTGTCTGCAAAGTGGGAAACTCCGCTGTATGTACCCTTTGGGGCTTTCTTAAGGATTTCCTGAGATGATATAGATAGCTCGCTTGAAGTTCAATCTGATAAAAGAAAGGATTATGGATGTTAAAGTCTTTCCTTTTCAGTTAAACATAAAATACTTAGGGGTCCTTTAATTCCATGCCTGTTTGTTAACTTACATTAGTTGGGTACTTAAAATTATCATCAGCTTAAATAAGAGGGCCCTGGGTCCCCAAGGGACTTTGACACCACCTTTCCTTGCAAGTCCTTTTGGTGATAGATGAGGTTCACTTTCTGACTTCAGGTTCCATGGCCTCCTTACAAGCCAGAGACACAGAGGCTTGAAACAAGAGCAGGAATTATTACTTCATGTTCAACTCCTAAGAACTCTTGTATTTTTCTAATGCTTATTTTTAAATTTGCTAATTAAAATGAGTTGTGAATTTATGGAGAAGTAAAATAAGTAAGTCAGTGCTCCAAACATTTCTCCCATGCTACTCAATTGAAACTTCACTCAATTAGTAATGTATGTTCTATAATCTTTTTTAACTAAAAGCTTAAAATCATGCCCATAACATAAATTAAATTGTGTGGTGATGTCAAATTTGAAGGTTATTTCATATTACTTTAATGTCAAATTTGTTCCTCAATTACATGATGCTGAATACAACCAGGCAATTATATATATTTATAAATACATACATATATATATTTCTTTCCATATGCCTTTATCACAAGTGATTTTTTACAGTCTCACTTATCTTCTTAACTTTTGTTACACTATTTTAACATATTTCAATTGTTTAAATGAATGTCTCGGTCCCCAACTGCCCCATTAGTAGAAAGCCTACAGCCTATCTTTTGATTTAATTAAAGGTGAGATTCAATGCAGAGGCAAGAAAAAGGAAGAGTGGAGAATTTAACGATGCTTACTTTCTGGTCACACTTCGCTGATGAAGACTGACGCTGCAAAGTCAAATGAGACCCTTTCTACTGTGTGTTGATGCTTTTGTCAACAGAACGCTTCCCTCCAAATGGGGTCCAGATCACATTCCCAAACTTGCATTTATCAGATAGCAGAGTCCAGAGAAAATTCTATCAGATAAATTTTGTCCAGACTGGGTTCCTCACTTTGGCTCATGGATCAAACCTGAGCCACCGGCCTAGCCTGCCAGGTTCATAGCATGCTTATCTCTGAAGCATTCTTCCCTTGATATGCCCCACAGGCTGCCTCAGAGCAGCACAGCAGACAAATCTATCTTTGAATATTAAGAAATAGTCCTTTAAAAGGCCTCTAGGTTATAATGGAAATCAATCCAGTTTTCTAAAGTGTGAGAAGGACATAGTCATTTACTTCCAAGAAGTACAATGTAAAAAGGGGGGAAAGAGTTACTTTAAAGTGGAAAAACTAGAAAACACTAACTGAGGTGATCAAGAACAACATCAACAGGTATAAGTCATGTTGGCGGTATCTGCCCTGATATAATATGAAGAAAACTGAAGTTTATCTCTGTGGTTTTCCTCCTCCAAACCCATAATCTCAGTCTCATTATGATGCTAGAGAAAAATGCCAGACACGTACAAATTGAGGAACATCCTACAAAATATCTGTCTAGTATTACTCGAATCTTTGAAGGTCATCAAAACAAGGACATTCTGAGAAACTGTCACAGCCAAAAGGGCTCAAGTTCATATGATGACTGAATACAATACCATGTCTTGCATGAAATCTTGCAACAAAGAGGGGCATTAGGTAAATACTAAGGAAAGTTGAATAAAGTATGGAATTTGTTTAATGATAATGCTTCAATAGTAGTTCATTAATTGTTCCAAAAGCACCAAGCTAATTTAAGGTGTTAATCATAGTGGCAATTGGGTATGGCTATATAGGAACTCTCTTACTATCACTGCAACTTTTCTGTCAATTTAAAACTGTTGCAAGATTTAAAGCAAAGTTTATTCAAAAATTAAAGTGAAGACATACAAAGATGAAAAAACAAAAATCATGCAGACAGTTCTGTTGCATGCCAAACTTTTCTTCTTTATAATTAACAAAGGTCCTCAAGTTGTCCTTCTCAACACAGGTAGTCAGCTTCTCCCAATCAACAAGTGAACAAATAGACAAGATGAACTCTGCTATATTTGCATATGGGGCATCATGTAAATATACACTGAAAGAAGCCAGTTTGGACTTACTCTCATGTATACATGCTAGATGAAAATTCAAATATTCTTTTGGTTATAAATATTGTCTAGTGTACACCAACATTTAGGTGAATGTGCAGAATATTCACTGGTTTGGAAGAATTTGCTCAATAGCAGAGTCTTGATCTACTTTGACTTAACTCTTGCCTTAAGTATATGTATTAGTTAGGGTTCTCTAGAGGAATATAATCAACAGGAAATATTCATAAATATAAAATGTATAAAAGTGTCTCACTTGGCCATGGGAACGTAGAATCCAAAATCTGTAGGGCAGGCTGTGAAGCTGACAATTCCAATGGACGGACTGGACAAACTCCACAAGAGAGGTTCACCGGCCAAAGAAGAAAGAGAATCTGTCTCTTCTGAATCCTCCTTAAAAGCCTTCCAGTGATTAGATTATGCATCACTCATTAAAAAAGACATTCCCTTTGGTTGATTACAAATTGAATCAGCTATGAATATAGTCAATGTGATCATGATTTAACTCTGTGAAATGTCCTCATAACAAAAGACAAGCCAGCACTTGTCCAACCAAACAGGTACTACCACCACCTGGCCAAGTTGACACATGAACCTGACCATGACAGTCCACCCCTTGTCAACTTGGCAGCTATGCTCATCACCTCAAACCATACCTAGTTTCTAAATAGAAAACAATAAAAGACACATTTTTTTCCTAACAATACTCAACTGTCCTGCATATAACCAGAAACACATTAAATCTCTCTAGAATAGGGTGCAAGTCCTTGAGTAATAGTCATTCTTAAACTTGATATCTTACAACTTAAATAGTATAACAGGAACAAAACAGCATTACAGTCCTCATTTCTATAACTGACCACATGGTCGTAGTTCATATTTATCACTACGTTCTTCCACTACCCATTCCATGTTCTCTTTATGCTCAGCAAACACTTCAGCTGTCCATGGGTCTTTGCCTGGGGTGGTGACCCAAACCTTCATTCCTGAAATTTCAGAGCCATTGTAAGCTCTGCCTGGCTTGGGTTGTTGTAGTTTTCACTGATTTTAATCACAGGCCATGGTAGTACTAAAAGACATCCTAGGGGATCTCCTATATTCCAGGAAAACTCTTCTTTACCTCCATTGTGAAGTTGCAGTCCTATTTCCCCCTGATAGTCAGGGTCAATCATCCCAGCCAGTAATATAATCCCCCTCTTGGCTTGTTGATCCAGGGGCATGAGTAGGCCAAAGTGAACAAGTGGCAGTCTTAGATTCCAGTTCAATGGAATCATTGTTGTTTCTCATGGTGGAAGCATGCCCCCTTTTGCAACTAAAAACTGTAGACCAGCAGAGATCAAAGTCACAGGGACAGGAAGCAAAGATTTTCCTGGTGGGTCACTAGGGGTAAGAGTGAGGGGAACCACTCCCATTCCCATCCCTTGGTTCCTGGACCCATGGATCTTGGCTATGGGAGAAACAGCACCATACAACAGATGTTGATTCAGAGCATACACAGCTTCCTGGAGAACATTATCCCAAGCCTTCAAGGTATTGCCACCTAGTTGGCATTGTAATTGAGTTTTCAAATGGTCATTCCACTCTTCTATCAATCCAGCTGTTTCTGTATGATGGGGAACATGGTAAGACCAGAGAATTCCATGAACATGTGCCCATTCCCGCACTTCATTTGCTGTGAAGTGTGTTCCTTGATCAGAAGCAAGACTGTGTGGAATACCATAACAATGGATGAGGCATTCTGTAAGTCCACAGATGGTAGTTTTGGCAGAAGCATTGTGTGTAGGGAAAGCAAACCCATATCCAGAGTATGTGTCTATTCCATTTAGAAGAAATGGCTGCCCCTTCCATGAAGAGAGTGGTCCAATGTAATCAACCTGCCACCATGTAGCTGGCTGGTCACCTCAAGGAATGGTGCCATATCGGGAGCTGAGCATGGGTCTTTGCTGCTGGCAGATTGGGCACTCAGCAGTGGCTGTAACCAAGTCAGCCTTGGTGAGTGGAAGTCCATGTTGCTGGGTCCATGCATAACCTCCATCTCTACCACCATGACCACTTTGTTCATGAGCCCAGCGGGCAATGACAAGAGTTGCTGGGGAAAGAGGCTAACTAATATACACAGATCAGGTCATCTTATCCACTTGATTATTTAAACCTTCCTCTGCTGAAGTCACCCTCTGGTGCACATTCACATGGGACACAAATATCTTCATGTTTTTGGCCCACCCAGA
>PVIY010019762.1:0-45278 GCA_004026745.1 Myrmecophaga tridactyla
GTACAGCAAAGTGGCAGGTTACAAGACCAACACTCAAAAATCTGCAGTGTTTCTATACACTAGTAATGAATAATGTGAGGGGGAAATGAAGAAAAAATTGCATTTACAATTGCAACCAAAAGAATAAAATATTTAGGAATAAATTTAACTAAGGACACAAAAGTCCTATACAGAGAAAACTGTAAGAAATTTCTAAAAGAAATCACAGAAGACCTAAATTAATGGAAGGGCATACCGTGTTCATGGATTGGAAGACTAAATATAGTTAAGATGTCAATTCTACCTAAATTGATTTAGAGATTCAATGCAATACCAATTAAAATTCCAAAAACTTACTTTTCAGAAACAGGAAAACCATTAACCAAATTTATCTGGAAGGGTAGGGTGCCCTAAAAAGGTAAAAATATTCTGAGAAAGAAAAATGAAGTCAGAAGTCTCACACTATCTGACTTTAAGGTGTATTATGAAGCTACAATGGTCAAAACAGCATGATACTGGTATAAAGATAGATATACTGACCAATGGAATTGAACAGTGTTCAGCTATAGTCCCTCTCATTCTATGGACAACTGATCTTTGATAAGGCATTCAAGCCAACTCACCTGGGACAGAATAGTGTCTTCAATAAATGGTGTCTAGAAAACTGAATATCCACATGCAAAAGAATGAAAAAGGATCCATATTTCACACCATATACAAAAATGGATCAAAGACCTAAACTTTAGATCTAAGACCATAAAACTGTTAGAAGAAAATGTAGGGAAATATCTTATAAATCTTGTAATAGAAGGTGGTTTCCTAGAGCTTACACCCAAAGTGTGAGCATTAAAGAAAGAAATAGAAAAATGAGAACTCCTCTAAATGAAACACTTTTGTGCATCCAAGAACTTTGTGAAGAAAGTAAAAAGACAGCCTACACAATGGGAGACAATATTTGGAAACAATATATCAGATAAAGGTCTAGTATCCAGAATATATAAAGATACTGTCCAACTCAACAACAAAAAGACAAACAACCCAATTATAAAATGGACAAAAGACATGAACAGGCACTTCTCAGAAGAGGAAATACAAATGGCCAAAAGGCACATGAAGAGATGCTCAACTTCACTGCTATTAGGGAACTGCAAATCAAAATCATAATGAGATGTCATCTCAGACCCACCAGAATGGCCATTATCAATAAAACAGAAAATGACAAGTGCTGGAGAGGATGTGGAGAAAGAGGCACACTTATCCACTGTTGGTGAGAATGTCAAATGGTACAACCACTGTGGAAAGCAGTTTGGCGGGTCCTCAGGAAGCTAAGTATAGAATTGCCATATGACCTGGCAATACCATTGCTAGGTATCTACTCAGAGGACATGAGGGCAAGGACACAAACGGACATTTGCAAACCAATGTTTACAGCAGCATTATTTACAATTGCCAAGAGATGGAAAGAGCCCAAATGCCCATTAACAAAAGAGTGACTGAACAAGCTGTGGTATATACATACGACGGAATATTATGCAGCTGTAAGACAGAATAAAGTTATGAAGTATGTAACAACATGGATGGACTTTAAGGACATTATGCTGAGTAAGATTAGCCAGAAACAAAAGGACAAATACTGTATGGTCTCACTGACATGAACTAACATTAATGAATGAACTTGTAGAATTTCAGTTAAGAACAGAGGTCATCAGGAGATAGAAATAGGGTAGATATTGGGTAATTGGAGCTGAAGGGATACAGATTGTGCAACAGGACTGATTGTAAAAATTCAGAAATGGATAGCACAATACTACCTAACTAATACAATAATGTTAGAACACTGAATGAAGCTGAATGTGAGAATGATGGAGGAGGCCTGGGGGCACAAATGAAATCAGAAGGAAAAACATAAGATAAAGACTGAGATGGTATAATCTAGGAATGCTTAGAGTGTATAATGATAGTGACTAAATGTAGAAATTAAAAAATGTTTTTGCATGAGGAAGAACAAAGGAATGTCAACAATACAGGGCACTGAAAGCAGATGGTAATTCATATTTTAAAACTTAACTTATGTGTAAGACTAAAGCAAAAAATGTTTATTTGGTACAAAATTTATATTTTGACTAGTGCATCTCCTAATAGAACTTATGTGGACAGCTTAATTGAACACCATAAGTACATGGAACCTTGAATAGATGAGATTTTGTTTTGTCCAGAGCGATGCCCTGATAAATCCTAGAGCGATTGGAACAGTGAATAAAAAAATATTTGCAAAGTCCCCTTGGGGGAATGGTGAGAAAGAGGGAAAATTCAACTTCTCCATATGGAGAAGTCCTGATATTCTCGCAGGCAGTGAGGACAACAAAATCAGCAGGCTGAACTCTCAATCTTGGGGTTTGTTCATATGAACATATCCGCACAAAGGGTAAGCTATGCCTATTTAAAATTAGGCCTAAGAGTCATCCCAAGAGAATCTCTTTTGTTGCTCAGATGTGGCCTATCTCTCATTCAACACGGCAAGCAAACTCACTGCCCTCCCATTCTCTATTTGGGAGAAGACTCCCAGTGGTGTAAACCTTCCTGTTAGCAGGGGACAGAAATCCTAGAATGAGCTGCAACTGAGCGTCAGGGGGCTAAGAAAACCTTCTCGACCAAAAGGGGGAAGAGAGAAATGAGACAAAATAAAGCATCAGTGGCTGAGAGTTTCAAACAGAGTTGAAAGGTTAACCTGGAGGTTATTTTTACACATTATATAGATATCCCCTTTTTAGTTAAGGTGTATTAGAGAGGCTGGAGGGAAGTATCTGTAATCATACAGCTGTGTTCCAGTAGCCATGTTTCTTGAAGATGATTGTATAATGATATAGCTTTCACAAGTGACTGTGTGATTGTGAAAACCTTGTTCTGATGTTCTTTTTATCTACAGTATGGACAGATGAGTAAAAAATATGGATTCTAAATAAATAATAGGGGGAACAAATGTTATAATAAATAGGGTAGAGGGAAATATTAGTGGTCAGTGAGAAAGAGGGGTAAGGGGTCTGGTATGTATGAGTTTTTTCTTTTTGTTTTTCTGGAGTGATATAAATGTTCTGAGAAATGATCAAGGTGATGAATACACAACTGTTTTGATACTGTGAGCCACTGATTGCACACCAAGTATGGAATGGTCATATGTTAACAATGTTTGTGTTTTATGTTGATTTTATTAACATAAAATTAAAAAAAAATACCAGCAAACTAAATGCAACAACATATAAAAAGAATTATACACCATGACCAACTGGGATTTATTCCAGTAATGCAAGGGAGGTTCAACATCTAAAAAATAATAATAATAATAATAAAATAAATGTAATATGCCACATTAATAGAATGTAGAAAAAAAAAATACTTCAGTTGAGTTAGTCATCTCAACTCAACCAGAAAAAGCATCTGACAAAATCCAGCACTTTCATGATAAAAACCGATAAAGGCCATGTTGAGTGAATACCACACTCAATGGTGAAAGACTCGAGACTTTCCCCTAAGACGAGGAACAAGACCACATCTATTCAGTATTGTCCTGGAAGTTCTATCCAAAGAAATTAGGCAAGAAGAAGAAATAATTTCATCCCCAGTACCTGCCCATGCAGAAAAAAAAAGAAAAAGAAAAAGAAATAAAAGGCATCCAGATGAAAAAGGGATCCATTCACAGATATGGACGTACTCTTGTACCTAGAAAATCCTAAGGAATCTACTAAAAATCTATTATACTAACAATGAGCTCAACAAGGTGCAGAAAACAAAATCAACACAGAAAAATAAATTGTATTTCTTTACATCTGCCATGAACAATGTGAATACAAAATTAAGAAAACAATTCCATTTACAATAGCATCAAAATGGATAAAACATTTAGGGATAACTTAACAAGAAAAAGTACAAAAGTTACCCACTGAGAACTACAAACACTTTCTGAAAGAAAGTGAAGATCTGATGAGATGGATAGACACCCCACGCTCGCCATCGGGAAGGCTAATGTTTACAGGTGGCAGCTCCCCCTCCCCAGGCTCACCTACAGATGCAGCCCAGCCCTATCAGAATCTCCCGGCTTCTCTGTGGAAAGTGAGACGCTGAGCCTAGAACTCACACGGAAACTCAAGGCAGCCAGAATAGTCAAAAACAATCTTAAAAAGGAACAACAAAGTTGGAGGACTCATACCTGCCAATTTCAAAATTTATTACAAGGAGACAGTAATCAAGGCAGTGTGGTACTGACACAGAGACAGATGGAAGAGAACTTAGTCCGGAAATAAAGACATATATCCGGCCATTTAGCTACATGTGAAAGAATGCTGCTGTACCAGTAACCCACAGAATATACAGTAATCAACTCGACCTGGAAATGTTAAAGCCAAAACCAAGAAACTCTTAGAAAAAAACATGTGGGTAAAAATCCTCGTGACCGTGCATTTGGCCATGGATTCTTCAACATGACACCATAAGCATAGGTAACAACAAAAATGTAAAGAAACTGGACTTTATCAAATTTTAAAAAGTGTGCTAAAGAACCAATATTGTATGATTCTATTTATATGAAATACCTAGAATACACACATGTGTAGAGACAGAAAGTATGCTGCAGATTCCAGGGCATGGGATGGGGTGCAGGAAATGGGGAGAAGAGGGGGTGGCGAGGGGGCAGTTAATGCTTAACAGGCACTGTGTTTCTATTTGGGGTATATGCATGAGTTTTCTGTAAACCCACAACATGTTAGTTTCAGTAAAACTGAAAAATTATTTAAAAACTAAACACAGAAGACCATATATTATATGACTCTATTTACATGAATTGTCCAGAATAAACACAGAAACACATATATAAAGAAAACACATCACCAGTGGGTGGGGCTGGAGGAGGGGGACGCAGGGTGGGTGACAGTGACAGCACAGGGCCTCTTCTGAGGTAATGACAGCGTTGCCTAGTGACTGTGGCAATGCGTGGACAACCCTGTGAACCGAGCACCCTAAATGAACTTATTGTATAGTATCCGAATTTTATCTCGGTTAAGGTTACCAAAAAAGAAAAAAAAAATTTTTAAGCTTTCCTTCCACTTCTAGAATCTGGTGTTTAGACTACCCCTGGTGCCTTCTAAGTATCTTCCATTACTCTTTCACACCACTTTAGAGGTAGTTGGTTGTTTCAGCTATTTTTTCTTGATCTGTTTCTTTTAGGACCAATTTTGAGTTTATATTTTGTTAGGCAATCACCCATTTCCCCAGAGTTCTAGTGCCATTCACTCTTCATTCTCCAGCAATCTGCTCTCCTGTTCCTCCCTGCCCCTCTCTAGCTCCCCAACCCAAGAATCTGTTCCTACATTTAAAAATCTTTCATGCTTCCCTCAGTTTACAATCTTTCTAATGGACTCTTCTCAGTTTCCAAGATGAATAAAAGTAAATGAATTAAAAAAAAAAAAGAAAGAAATGAAAAAGATGAAGACTGCCCCTGGCAAGACCCCAATCCCCAGAGCGTCTCTGCTGCCAATGCCAGCCGACACTTGCCTTGTCCTCCTGACCTCTCAGAGGCACCTGACAATTCTAATCTCCTCGGCCAGACCCCAGCCCTGCCCGTTGGTTGAGCAGCACTGTCTTGAGAAAGACCAGACATGAACTGTCAAGGGGATGGGAAAAGGTTGAGAATGACTACTTCCCGCTCTCATCTCAAGTGATACTGTCTGCTCTTACATCCCACCTGCCTCCCCCCGGGAGATGCTTTCAGACCTGTCCACAGCCCCGACCTGCTCCAGGCTCCTCAGACCTCCACCTACTGGACCAGATGCCTAACAGCCAACTACAACACACACTCCTCAAGCCAACCAAAAGACGCCAGCATGGCTCTGCCTAGACACTGGAGACAGGCTGGAAAACGACACAGAACGCGTTCATGCTCTAGCCAGACCCTCTCCTGACTCTGCATCCACACCCCCCAATCCTGGTCAGCAGCACCACTGTCCACCCAGTTGCTCAAGCTAGGAAGCTGAGGACAATCCAAGCTCCTGACCACGGGGGAGGTCACGGCTTCCAGCAGCCCCCTGGGTAGGGACACCTCTCTCGCCTTGATCTCCAAAGTGGCCTCTTGTTGGCCTCCCTGCACACCAGGGCCTGAAGTCTCGGGTTCAGCACACACTCTGACCCTGTCCTGCCACTGCCCCACCTCTGCCCATGAGAGCAAACCCAGACTCCTTGGCCCAGCATCTGCCAAGCTCTGAAGTCCAAGGCCTCCTCCACCTATACCCATGGTGTACACTTCTCCCCGCTTGGTTTCTAACCCTAACCTGGCTGTTGACCCCCTATGGACATGGAGGTCCCCATATCCCACACCCAATGCTCCTGTGGGCTCTTGGGCCATCTTCCCCTAGGCCGAGTCCCCACTGCCCACACCCACCCTGCACCGACTGCACTGGACTTGGAAGTCCCTATCTGCCTGGCCCTGCCTCTGACTGCAGATCCTTAATGGCAGGGAGGGGTTACACCTAGGACCTACTCACCACCTCCAGGCTCCACTCAGCTCAACTCCCAGGACGCAGGTGGCACCTGCGACCACTTACCCTGCGGTTACGGTTGTGATCCACAGTCTTGAGGTGCTTCTGGATGATCCCAAACTGCATGGGAACGAAAAGGTCGCAGGCTGCGCAGTGTGCTGCCTCCACCTTCTTCACAAAATGCTCCATGGCGATCTCTGTGGGGAGCAAGGTGGTGGCCACTGGTCCCATGTGCCACAGATAAGCCCGGGAGTCCTGAAAACACCCAGACTGGCTCTCCCCTGCTCGCTGGGAGGGGATGGCACCTTCTCACCTTGGGTCAGGTCCTGGTCCCTGTAGATCTGCTGGATCAGGCCATCGAGGTCTTCCACAGTTTTTCGGAGCTCTTCTGTCTTCTTGGTCTTGTTGGTGACATACTCCTGCCAGGAACACCGAGGCGTGCGTGGCTGTCCTCTGTGCTGAGGAGCCTGAGAGGCCCGAAGAGGGGCGTGGTGGGGGGAGGGGGGCGCACGCATACACACACGTGTGGCCAGGACTCACCTGCAGGAAGTCAGCTGTCTGCTTGGGGAGCTTGGTGCCTACATACTTGAAATGCTCCTTGTGGAACTTGCTGTCCAGGTGGCTGACCATCTCGTCCTCATAGAAGGTACGGTATTTGCAGAGAGAGCACACAAACTGGATCCTGCGGTAAGGAGGAAGAAAAGGGGCTGAGGCTGAGAGGTTCCAGCAAACAGCGCTGCTGCCTCACCCAACCCAGCTGCCAGCCCTGGCTCGGGCCTCGCTCACGGGCCTTGCTCACGGGCCTCTGAAGTGCAGTCCCTGCAGGGGGACACTGGGGTCGGGAGTAGCAGGGACAGGAAGCCTGCAGGCTGCAGTGCCTGCAACGTGGGGGGAGAGGGAAAGAGCTCTTCCTTCCCACAGACAGGAGCCGCTGCAAGGTTGGCGGAGGGCCTCGCTACAAGGCCGGGCAGCAGCGTGTGCACGCGGCCCCGTGGGAACCGAAGGAAGGATGCCCTGGCACGAGCCAGCTGGGCCTGAGGTGCAGAGCGGAGTATGCAGTCCCGAGGCAGGGCCCGAGAAGGTGCCGCATCTTCCTTCTGGGGTCTGGGGGACTCAGAGGCCCAGCCCGTCCTCTGTTCAGAACACGTGGGGGTGGTGTCGGGAGGGATGGGAGGCAAGCAGGCCTGTGCAGCTGCTGCCTCATCTTCCTCTTCCGAGAAGAGACCAGTCTGAGCTGGAAGAAGCGCGCCTGCCCAGCCTGCCCGAGGGCAGCCTGGAGCCACCTGGGTGAGGTGCCCTGTCGGGCCCTGGGCTGGAGCAGGCCGCCGTGGCAAGGGGCGGAGGAGGCCAGCCGCCACCGAGGCCTCGGGGCGGGTCCCTACCTCTGCCGGACGTCCTTATCTGGGCCACGGGGTCAGCTTTGTCTGGAGAGCCCAGGGGCCAGGCGCCGGCGAGGCTGAGGAAGGTCCAGCAAGAGCAAGAGTCTGAGGCGGAGGAGGAGGAGGCAAGCGCCAGTGCGGGAGCCCTGAGGGCAGACAGACCCGACCAAGGGGCATGAAGGGCTCAGCCGCAGACAGGCCGGTCTGAAAGGGCCGGCGGGCAGGGCTGGCAGGCAGGCCCGAGGCTGCCAGAGCCCCAGGTGCTGCCATCTCTCCTGGGCTCAGCGGCGGCCTCCGGGCAGCTAGCTGGGGCGGCACAGGCACCTGGGACCTCAAGTCTCTGATGAGCTGGCCCCCTCCCTCAGGGGCATCAGGCCCCCAGTGCACCTCGCGGCTCGTGCGCCGAGCGACCTAGCACCGGAGCTTCGGGGCAAACGGTGCTGAGCAGCGTTGGGTCTCAGGCCAAAGATGCTATGGACCCCCGGCGGTCACAGAGGGGCAGGGACGAGTCAGGCCTGGGGAACTGGGCCTGGCAGGAAGCAGGGTCCATGCACGGCCGAGCAGGTGGCGGCTCCCATGGGAGGCCAGAGGGCGACGAGATGGCAGAACTGTGGCCCTGCTCTCCTGGCGGCAGCCACGCAGCAGGTCGAGGCCAGGGCAGGGGGGCTGGTTACCTTTCCACCATGCGGTCTCGCTGCCGCCTCTTCTGCTTGTCCTGGCTCTTTTTGCCGGCTAGCAACTGGCGTTTGGTCTGGCCACTCTCATCCTGGGCGGTCAGGGCCCCTGTGGGAACAGAGCACACGGTCACTGCTGTGGCTCTGCCGGGCCGGGGCAGGCCCTGCAGCCTCCGGCTGAAGCCCTGTCGTCCACTCCAGAGGGTCCATTCTGGGAGCACCTGTCCAAGCAAGGCCCCTGCCCACGAGGATTGCCAGGCACCCTGTGCTGGTCAGGGTGGGTTCGGCCTCAGCACTGAAAGAGGACAGGTACTGACCCTGCTGCTTGCCCGATCCCTGGGCACTGCCAAGATGCCACAGAGAGGTGGTCTCAGTGGGGATCTGACATATGACCAGAGGAGGCGGGGGGGCCACAGCTGGAGCCTCAGTGCAGCCCCCAGGGGCAAAGGCCCCAAAGCTCACCTGGCACTCCCCTCCCCAACCCCAAGGAACACGGCATCAGTGGGCTGAGGCTGGATTTACTGTCAGGTACCTGCTGGCGGTCATCCCTCAGGTGGGGGGACACGGACTCCCAACAGGGGCTGGAGAGACGCTAAGGGAAAGGATACGCAAACCAGAGCCGTAAAAACCGCACCAAGCATCACAGCTTGGACACCAGCCACCAAGGACTTCTAACAGAGTCATCGAGGGACCAAAGGGAGGGTAGGTGGGGAATCTTGCAAGGCCTGGATAGATCCCCATGCTTTTACTTGCTGCCCCGACCTGAAGGCAGCCCACGTGCCAGGCAGGGACCATCACATGCATGGCCGCAGCCTGGGAAGAGCATGGACAGAAGAAGGGGAGGAGGCCCCAGCCAATGCATGCCCGGCCCCGTAGGGAGGACCCGAGTGGCCACGTTCCCACCACAAGCCCTGCTCTCAGCTGGGGCCCTCCTGTCAGGAGCCCCTGGGGCACCCAAAAGACTCACCCTTCTCTGCATCCTCTCTGCCTTCTTCCTTCCCATCCTCTTTGCCCTCCTCATCTTCTCCTTCCTAATGCACAATTCCAAACAAAATGCCACAGTGTAAACAGCTCTAATGGTGCAGCCCTGCCTCATGCCAGGCAGGGGCCAGGAGCACCCCCACCCACCCAGCACCCATGCAGAGCCTCATGCTCCTATTTCCAGATAAGGAGGCCACACCTCTGCCCTCTCGACCAGGTCACCACCACCCCCCGCCCCACAGAGGTGGGGCCGAAGGGGCCCTGCTCAGAGGCGCCGGGCTCAGGCTAGCCTAGCATTCACAGGTACCACCTACAGACAGGAAAAGGCCAGAGCCACAGACCACTTACTGCTTTGGAGCTCTTCTCCACAGACTCGGGGCCCTCGGTGCCTTCGCCCTCGGTGCCCTCATCTGAAGGATGAGAGGAGGTCAGCTCAGCCCAAGCACCCCCTGGTAGCCCCCCAGGAGCAGGCAGCAGCTGCCCTGGTGCTGCTCGGCTCACCATTGTCTGAGTCACTGTTATCTGAGCAGTCTGTCCTGGTTGCTTTGCTGTCAGGCTCATCGGGGCTGCCAGACTGCTTCCTCTTCTTCTTCTTGGTCTGGGTTAGGAGAGGGAGCAAGGTCAGGGCTGGTGGCCAGAGCCTGGCAGGGGGCCAGGAGGGAAGGCCTGCCCCGCTCACCCGGAAGTCAGCCGTGGTCCAGGTCTTCCAGGTGCGCCTCATCTGTTTCATGCCGTTGCCAAACCCAAAGCCAAAGCGGGAGCCTCCAGGGAAGGCGCCCCCCCCACGCATGCCCTGGAACATGCCGTACTCAGGGATGATGTTCTGGGAGAAGAGGGAGGGCAGCCGGGAGGCACCGGGCAGGCACTGGCTCCGGGCCCCCATGGGGTCTTCCCACATGCGCCCGTAGCCTGAGGCCACTGGCCGGCCACTCCGCGCGTCCCGGGCCCAGCCCTGCGCCCGTGGGCCCAAGGCGTCACTGCCACGCATGCGGAACTGGTCACGGTAAGCATCGTACTGGCCCTCATAGGCCATCTCCATCTCGGGGTCAAGCTCGCCGTAGTCGTAGCCCGACCGGTACAGGTCGCGCCCGCCCAGGATGGCCCTTGAGTCACAGGCCTCATAGGAGTCATACCTATGAGAGGCAAAGGCAGGCATCAGGGGGGCGCTCAGGGTCCTGCAACCAAGCCTCCTGCTCCAGAGCCCACCCATCCTTTTTGGGAAGGCTCCAGGATCAGAAATGCAAGAAAGAAGCTCCAGACTAAAAGGAGCAGAGTTCCAGAAGCAGGAAGGGGGTCTCAGCTGATGTCCTCACAGGGACCCACTGCCACTAGCATGAATCTGACCATGTACCAGCTTGGGGGACCCTGGGAGGACTGACTCCAGGTCAGTGAGCCTTGATTAGAGCAAGAGCCACCCCTCCCCAGGGGAGTCCAGGAGCTCCTGGGCAGCCCAGCACAATGAACATTGGGCCCACAAGAAACACCGTGCTGGTGTCCTCCCTAGCTGCTGGGGAAATGAATCTAAGGCCATCCCCAAACCCTCCAAGGACTGTCACCAACCAAATGAAGAAGTAAGACAGGGAAGACCCTGCAAACCTGCTCAGGAACTAGAAAAAGGGTTCTATCACACCAACCCCAGAGCCAGGGCAAGATGTGAACCCTACATAGCTGCTGAGAAGGCAGGGGAGCCTCCACCCACCACAGGTGTGAATCCCCCAGGGGCACAAAAGAGGGTGTCATTAGGTAACAAGGCTCTGTCACCAAGAGGCCTCTCGCAGCACTCTTACCACCAAACCTGGGTGGCAGGCAGTGGCAGTCGTGGGAGTAGCTGCCACCTGTGCCAAACTACCGCCCTCCAGCCCGGCCTCAGGTCCTCAGCCCAGGCAGGAGCAAGAAGAGTGTGCAGGCACCAATGAGACCAGAAGGAGAGACAGACGGTAAAGACTGAGATGGTATAGTCTAGGAATGCCTAGTGTGTGCAATGATAGTGACTAACTGTGCAAATTTAAAAATGTTTTGCATGAAGAAGAACAAAGGAATGTCAATAATGCAAGGTGTGAAAAACAGATGGTAATTAGTATTTTAAAATTTTAACTTATGTGTGAGACTAAAGCAAAAAATGTTTATTTGGTACAAAATTTATATTCTGACTAGTGCATTTCCTGTCATAATTTATGTGGACAGCTTAACTGAACACTCTAAGTACATGGAACCTTGAGTAAGACATGAGATTTTGTAGGTTTGTCCAGAGTGATGCGTTGATAAATCCCACAAGGATTTGAAAAGTGAATAAAAAAGTATTTGCAAAGTCCCCTTGGGGAAATGGTAAGAAAGGGGGAAAATTCAACTTCCCCAAGAGGAGAATTCTTGGTATTTTCACAAGCAGTGTGGACAACCAAAGCAATAAGCTGAGCCTCCAATCTTGGGGTTTGTTCATATGAAACTTAACCCCACAAAGGATAGGTCAAGCCTACTTAAAATTAGGCCTAAGAGTCGCCCCCAAGAGAACCTCTTTTGTTACTCACATATGGCCTCTCTCTCCAGCCAACACAACAAGCAAACTCACCACCCTCCCCCTGTCTACATGGGACATGACTCCCAGGAGTACGGACCTTCCTGGCAACATGGTACAGAAACCCTAGAATGAGCTGCGACTCAGCACCAAGGGATTGAGAAAACCTTCTCAACCGAAAGGGGGAAGAGAGAAATGAGACAAAATAAAGAGTCAATGGCTGAGAGATTTCAAACAGAGTCGAGAGGTTATCCTTACGCATTAAATAGATATCACCTTGTTAGTCAAGATGTAATGGAGAGGCTGGAGGGAACTGCCTGAAAATGTAGAGCTGTGTTCCAGTAGCCATGTTGCTTGATGATGATTGTATAATGACATAGCTTTCACAATGTGCCTGTGTGATTGTGAAAACCTTGTGTCTGATGCTCCTTTTATCTACCTTATGCATAGATGAGTAACGCATAAAGATTAAAAATAAATAAATAATAGGGAACAATGTCAAAATAAATTTAGTAGACTGAAATGCTAGTGATCAATGAATGAGAGGGGTAAGGGGTATGGTATGTATGGATTTTTTCCCTGTTTTTTCTGAATTGATGCAAAAGTTCTAAGAAATGATCATGATGATGAATATACAACTATGTGGTAAAAAAAAAAAGAATGTTCATATGTATGTTGATCGGTTTTATTAATAAAAATTAAAATTAAAATTAACCGAGAAAAAATAAGATGTGTGTGCAGGCAGCTGCAGCAGCTACCTGAGCCTGAACCCCCAAAATATGGGACCTCAGCGGAGGTCCAAGTCACCACTGAGCCAAGGGGCTGTGCAGCTTCCCTGCTTTGGCAGCCTCAGCTCGAAGTGCCTGGGGCAAGTCCTCACGGTGAGTGACCTTTGGGGCCTCAGTAGGCCCCACCACGGTGCAGCCAGGCCCTGCTTGCTGTCTGCGTTCCCCACCTGTCGGCCACAACCTGCTGGGCTGCCCCACTCTGGCCCATACTAGAAATACATATGCCCTCCTCACAAAACCTCTTGCTATGACAAAAGCACTCCTGGGGCAACACACACACACACAGCACAATGCTGGGGTGCCGGGTGGCTCTGGCACTCGCTCGGGCTGTCTCTGGGCAGCAGAAGTCTCCCTGTGCCTCTGCTCCAGCTCTGCAGAACAGTGTCTGTCTCTCCTCAGAGAACTCCCGGTGAGGGCTCAACGGCTCATGGCAGTCAGGGACCCACACTGGCCCCTTTCATCCTCTTAAACAGCTCCGGGCCAGCTCCAAAGTCTTCTCCAGGGCTCTCTCCCTGCTTTACACCAAACCACACCTGTTCTGCCTTGACCCGTACAGGGGGCAAAGACTCGAGAGTTTTGCACAGCTGCCGCAGGTGTCATGTGGGCAGTCTGCTTGGGAGACCATCCTGGTGGGGGTGACAAGATCAACCCTGCTCTGCCTGGAGAGGAGCCCTCATTCTCAGGCTAGCCCAATCCAGGCTCCTTCTCTGGGCTGCAGCAATAGCGCCACTGCCCTGGCCACTGGGGAGGTGCTGACCTCCTGGCAGCCGGCAGGGGCAGAGAGACACAGATCAGGAGAGGAAAACCCCAGACACAGCAGGTGGGTGACCACAAGAACCCCAGCAGTGGCAAGTGAGGAAAAAGGCAAGAGACCCAGGAGGAGCGGAGGAGTGAGTTGTACAGCGGCAGGCAGCAGGCGCGGGGAGGGAACCCGACTCACCTTTCTCCACCTGAGCCGTACATTCCTCCTGGCATCATGTCTGTTTCCAAGTGCGACACCATATCTAAGCGCTGGTTAATTTTGGATAAAACGGAATCGGCACCGGCACTACCCATGGCACTAGGGTTTGCGTTTGTTTCAGAACTAGGCATTTCCCAAGAGTGTGAAGTGGCCATACTGTACCCATAGTTGCTGGTGTTATCCTGGCCATAGCCATAGCCATAGCCATAGTTCTCATAGCCTGCAATGATGGAGATGAGAGACAGGGACAGAAAGACAGACAGGGCAGGAGGGTGGGGGCAGGGAGCAGAGAGACAGACAAACAGAGACGCAGACATCTTCTGTCACAGAGACATGTTGGGGACTGGAGGCCCCACATCTGGGTGGGCCCTAATCATGCCAGTCAAGCAGGAGCCCCAAGGCCACCCGGGAACATCCCCCACCCACCCCCACCCCACTGTCCCTGTGCAGCAAGAGCAGAGACACAGCCAAACTGATCTCAGGGAAGGGGCAGGACATCCCAGGAGCGTCACTTGCCTCTGTTTGTCCCAGAGCTCCACGTTCCATATCCTACAAAAGTAAAAGGAGAATTACGCTTACAGTTGATGACAACACAACAAGTATTTAAATCAGGCACAAATGAAGACAATTATTCTTTAGGATCCCTAACAGAGAAGCCCTGAGCGCAAGAATGCCAGGTAAATGGCTTGTGACACTCACTGCCCCGGTGGCCCAGCTGGTGCCATGGTCTGCAGGACATGGACTTCCGTGGTTCTGGCCACACTATGCTGCTTGAGGAGGTGCCAGTTCCTAACACTCCCAGACTCCTTCCTCCAAGAGCTCAGCCTAGGCACTGTTCACGACCGGACACCAGAGCTTACTGCAACTCAGATCTACACTGTGTGGTACAAAAGGCTTAGAAAAGAGCCCACACCCACTCTTAAACAGGGTCATCCAAATCATCCAAGCAAGCCAGCCTGAGGATGGAAACACACAGCCCCAGGGCCCCAAGCACCTGCCTGACAGAAGGAGGGACAAGGAGCAACTCCTAGCTCGAGAAAAGCTATGGAAAACCATCTGATCTATAAACTAAACAGGCTTTGGGTTTGTTTCATCACATGATTAAAAAAGAATTCATTCCTTCAGGAACATGAAGCAAACACAACTGACAAAGTATAAAGCCCAGTGGGAATGAACCCTTAGTCAGCTGGACCCAGTCCCCTCCCTTAATTTCCCTGTGGCTCTGGTGGGACTCCACCATCTGCTTCCTTTGTGCATTACCCTCTTGGCCTTGGAGACAAACAGGGCAGGCCCCTCCAGGACAGGGGGCACAAAGCTCAGCCCAATGGCCAGCGTGACAAATGAACAGTGTCCAAGCCAAAGGAAAGCAAAAGCACTCAAACTGAAAAGATGCGCCAGGGAGACCTGGAGCAGCCGAGGCCCTACACTCAGGCTCCTCAAGGCCCAAGGCCCAAACACAACAGGGAGGCATCAGAAAGCTCACAGAGCATAAGGGCTGGGGAAAGAAGAGCAGATGCTTCTCATTGGGTTCTCCAACTGTGGTCATCCTCTGAGCACCAGGTGGCGGCTGGCAGTGCCAGTGCCGGGCTCACTCAGGCTCGGAGCACTGCTTCAGGGGCCACCAGTACCCGCGAGGCAGCACAGGTGGCCAGGAGTAGGGGAACACACGTGGAATAGGCAGGGAAGGAGCTCTTGCAGGCAAGAAGAGAGACTGGCAATGGAAAGACACACAGTCGGCTCTGGTCACTAACAAGGGCCCGGCGGTGGGGCTGTCTGCACAAGGGACAGTGGACACTACCTCTTCAGAAGGAGACAGGATGGTTCTGAAATTGTTAAAGCAGAGGAAATTCCTGTCAAAGCAGGTATGTGTTGCATCAATTGGGATGTAGCTAAGTCTCCTATTCGAAACAATACAAACTAAAGCAAACTCTTATGGATCTGATCAGTACCTCCAACAGAACAGAGTTTTCATGAACATTTTATTTTACACAAATATATTTAGCTTTTAACAGTTAAACTGGTTAGACACTAAATCTTTGCACACAACTATAAACATGCAGATTTTTTTTTCACTTCAGACAATAGGAAAAAGGGGTTTGAGGAGAAGCTATTTAATAGAGAATGGAAACAAAGCTATTTAATTCCTATGGGCAGGTCATATTTTGAAAGCAAAAGCATTGCTTTAACTTAAATGTATACATTACTTGCTCACTTTTAATCTCAAAAAAAATTAAGGGAACAGTAACATAGTATACAATAGGACAGAGTGATTGTGAGAACTCTGCAACTGAATGCTCTTATGGGTGTTAGCTTTTTCAGAGCTAAGGTTATAAAAAGTAGCCTATGTATATATTTTTAAATCAGTTTAACTCCACACCTAATGACATGCTATAAAAGCTGAATGGTTCCTCTTGTTGAGGATGTATCTGTTTACAAGTGCCAGGAATACTAACAACTCTTTGATACCTGCGTTGACAGACTTCCTTTTGCTTAGTGAAGGGAAAGGATATTTCCAGAAAGGATTAAGAAAGCTGTTGAAGAAGTCCATGACTCAGTTCTTAGGTGTGTATACTATCCAACATCCTAGGAATTTTAATATAAAAATCAAGATATGTTTTTCTAATTGCTGTCTACTTTAAGGAATTACTATTATTTCCTTTTGTCACACTTAAAATCACTGGTGGGAATGAAATTACAA
This sequence comes from Myrmecophaga tridactyla, assembly GCA_004026745.1. Taxonomy (NCBI): domain Eukaryota; kingdom Metazoa; phylum Chordata; class Mammalia; order Pilosa; family Myrmecophagidae; genus Myrmecophaga; species Myrmecophaga tridactyla. The sequence goes on from PVIY010019762.1 coordinate 16,497, forward strand.
TTTGAGAAAAAAATGTTACCCAGTGAGAATGAATGTAGATGGCTAACCAACTCTTAGTGTGATGTACACATGTAAATCGTCATGCCAATAAAATGTCATAAGTGGTTAAAAAAAAAAGGAGACAGGATGGGAGGCAAAGCCAGACCCATGGGACTCTGCTTGGGAAGCTAGAATATGATCCCCTGGGCTTCAGCGGCAGAGTAGGGAAGTAGGAGCGGGCTTTAACTCTGCTAACAAGGACATTAAGCCTCAAGGACAGGCAGGCAGCCTCCTCAGACAAAAGCTGTCAGCACTTGAGTCCCCAGGGCAAGTGTTTTGTGCTACTTCTACACTCAGAGCAGCCCAGATTCACTGGAGAAATTCCAGCTGGGTCCCTTCAGGAGGGAGTCGTTCTCCAGCCTGGAGCACATGGGGACTCCCTGAGACCTGTCCTTTCCAGAAGAACATCCAAACTCACTGCCATCTATAAGAAGGTAATTTTTTTTAAATTTAAGAATATAAACAATACACCTAGAACTACCCAAAATGGATATCTTAGTTAACTTAACCATAGGCATATTTAAATAAAGTATTCAAATAATCATTGTAAAACCTGTGTTTGCGCAGTAAGTGTCATAAATCAATTTAAAATTAAGGCAACAATGAAAAATCTATAAATTCAGATAGGAAAGTTCTTTAATTCTAAGTATTAAATGCTAACTTATACCATTTATCAGCTGTCAAAATTGTGAATGAAGAACTCAATTTTTTTTAACAGACATGAAAGATAGAGAGAGAAAGGAGATGGTTCCCCATAAGCAATACTTACAGAGAAAAACACGAAAACCATCTAAATATTCTACTTTAAGGGAATGGTGAGTCAGATTCCAGCCTCCCACTCGGAAGGATGACACACAGGCACCCAACCAGCACTGATTAAGCTTATATAGTACAAGGACGTGTTTCTAACACTAAGCAAAATAAAGCAGGATACACAATTCCATCCTTCTAGAAACTCCACTCCTATAGGAGGTATGCTCACAGAGCATCTGGTACGCTACAAAATGGCAAGATCCTGGTGGACTGCTTCCCTGTTTTTTCAAAATGTTACTTAGTGTTATTACATCACACATGCAATGTAAGCCAGGAGGGAAAATAAAACCATTCCCTTATTCTCTGACAGCATGATTGTCTAAGTAGGAAACCTCAAAGAATCTACAAATGAGCAACCAAAATAAGTGATTTTTGCAAGGCTTAATGACAAAGTCAATATATAAGACAATCAGATGTCTAATAGTAGCAATGAACAATTAGAAACTGAAATTTTTTTAAAGTACCACTTACAGTAGTACTGAAAACATGAAATTTCCAGGCACAGGTTCTAATCAGATGAGTGCAGGAACTATGACTGAACACTACATCGCACTGATAAACGTCATCAAAGCTTTAAGTAAACGGCGGGACATTCTATGTTCACGGATGGGAAGACTCGGTATTGGGAAGGTGTCACTTTTCCCAAACTCATCTGTACAGTCAAGACAATCAATCCCAATCAAAATCTCGGCAGGAATTGTTGTAGAAATGGACAGGGTAAAGCAAAAGATCAATGATACACAAAACAACTTTGAAAAAGAACGGAACTGGAGTTGCACAACCTACTTTCAAGACTCCCTATGAAGTACAGTGCGGTGCTGGAGAAGCTCCAGACACAAGGTTCACAGAAAAGAGCTGGGGTCCAGGCGACCCATACGTCAGTGTCAACTGATTTTCCACAGAGGTGTGAAGGCTATTCAATAGGGAAGCACAGTCCACTCAATCCATGATGCCGGAACAACTGAAGAGCCCCAGGCAACACTACCAACCTGAACCTAGGCTGCATTCCCCCCACAAGTGAACTCAGACCACATCACGGCAAAAATGCAAGTTCTAAAATGACAGAACACTGGAAGAAAACTTAGAAGAAAATCTTTGTGACCTTGGGTTAGGAAAAGATTCCTTAGCTATAACACCAAAATCACCCCGGATGTTCAAGAAAATTAGGAACTTCTGTTCTTCCAAAGACACCAACAAAAGAACAAAAAGACATGTCACAGACTGGAGAAAATATCTGCAAATAAACTATCTGTAAAGGGCTTGTATCCAGAAAATATAAACCAGAGGGGAAAGAATTAAAAGATGAGTCATATGAGACTAAGTTTGACTAAAGCGGGGGAGCAGGGCAGGAGAGGGGAAACTGTGGAAATTAAGTTTCTCTTAATGTATGAAATACCCAGTATCTCCTTTCTCCAGGCTTAAATTTCCCAGGTGCCTAAATTTCCAGGGGTGTTACACCTCCCAGTTCCCCTGGGGCTGGCTGCCAGGACTCCAGGGGGTTCACTTATACCCATTTTCCCCTTGACTCTGGAGGGAATATCAGTCGTGTAGGCTCAGTGGTTCCCCAGACCCTGACAGTAAAATCCTTCCCCCATCTTGGTAGCTAAGATATCTTCTTTGCTAATTCCAAAGGTGGCTCCTTTCCAAGAGAGCCCTCAGGGACCAGCTTCCTCAGAGTTCAGGACCGATGCAGGCTGCGGCTCCAACTTCTGAATGATGGGATTAGTGTGTGTGTGCTGGAAATCAACTGCAGATGTTCACATAGCTTTGCATCCTCCCGCTGGGCGGAGATGGCCTGGAGGGCTCTGGAAACAGCTCTCAGACAGAGCCCAAGCATACCACCCTGCAGGTGAATGTCTGTTCAGACCCCATCCTCTGGTCTTTGACTGGCCACCCTCCTGCCCAGTCCATCCAGAGAGATTTTATCAAAGATCCCACACAGGTCTACAAAATGTTCAAGGCATCACTCACTCACTCACAGCTCCAGGAACTCTGGCTTACGAGCTAATGCTCAGTGACTGTGACTTAGTAATTATTCAGTATCTGCCCCAGAGGAAAGCACCAGCTGTTCTAACAGCCCCCCATGCCACCTGAGAAAGCCAGGGTGATAGCAAAGCCCAAGGTGACCAGGAGGAGGAAAAGGCAGGGCCCGCCCCTCCCCACACTCACCGTAGTCACAGGTAGGCTGAGTGCTGGTGTCTGAGTACGTCGACTGCAGAGTCGTTTCAGATCCCTGGACAAAGCCTAAACGCAGGCAGAGCATGGTTAACTTTCCGCAAACAAGCGACATGACAATGAACCCAGAGCCACCCTGTCACGTGGATGGGCTGGCAGCCCTCCTCTCCATGGAAAGCCACCAAATCTCTCAATTCTGAGCACTTTAATTACACCTCCAAAATATATTAGCCAATGGAAAGGCAGGCTGTGTTTAACTCGCTCACCCACAGGAATGGGAGAAAAAGGTTCAAACACTTGAAACCAGCAATCTATGCTGATAAAACCAGTACTCAAATTATCATTCAGTTCACTGAGGCAAATACTTGATCTATCAAACCAGTGAAAGGCAACCACTTCCAATTGAAACAAGAACAGGGGGTATTTTGGCAACTGTGTCATTTAAGTAAATACTTTGACTCCCCCTCTCCCAAATCTGAAATGGAAACAGCGTCATTTTTTGGAATTTTCTCATTAACAAACTATATTACAATTACCCCTTAAAAGAAATTACTTGGGTTTAGCATGCTCATATGTAAATGATAAATAGCACACATAATATAAAATTATTTTCTAACTCCCAAACGATTTCTCAACTTAATTTAAAACTAAGAAAGGAAACTACTGCTTTTAAAGGCTGGCTTAGAACAAACTATGATGAACCCATATGCTCAAACAATTTCCTTCCATTAACCACTGAAACTTGCTTTAAAATTCATCTGAAATCTATTTTTGAGATGATTTACCCCTAACACTGAAATTATGACAGATCAGGGTCCCCCAAGAGGCAACAGGCACCTGTCCCCATCAGAGCCAACTCATGACTTGAAAATTGAAGCCAGAGCCTGTAATAGTTTACTTATGAACTGTTTAAAACAAAACATTCCCTCCACTCCCCCAGGGCCAGCACTCAGAGGGTGGCTGGCAGACCCTGCATTTCTTCTTTAGGACCCGAGCAACAGGGATGCAGAAGTCATGCAGGCGCCACATCGGTGCATCCTCCCCTCAGGGCTGGGGCCACAACCCCAAAGTCCCAGTGGCCTGAAAGCCAACCCACAAATGCGGTGCATAGGTGGCAAAACCACCCCAGGAAGGCATTTCCCATCCTTATTTAATCCACTTGGTACAAACACTCACACCACGTCCTATGGAAATAATGCATGTAACTATAGGGTGCTGCAGAGCCCATGCAGCTACCATGGAGTGTTCCCCAAGCCACACCCAGCTCCAAGAGTCCCCAGAAAGGGACTGTGGACCCACGCTAGCTTTACTGCCCAGGGGAGGGAACCGAGGTGGGACACTGGGGGAGGGACACACTGTGGGAGGAACACACCGGAAGTGTACAAATCTGGCTTTTTTTTTCCGCCCTCCCAAATCAAAGAAGACACTTAGAATAAATTCCCTACAGGGACCCTGGGCCTTCCCGATATGCCTGCGTCCTAGTACTGATGGTTATTAACGGTCCACAAGAATGCTGAAAGCAGACTTCTGAGAGCTCACCTGCATGGGAGACGTCATCACAGAATGAGTATCTCACACACTGGCCTTCTCCACCGTTTGCTCAAATAGCTCCCAGAAACCTATTTGCTCAGCAACAGTACCATCAGCAAAACGACCCCAGAATTAAGCCAAGCTGGTTTCTAAGGACTGCAGCCTACCCTACCCAGACAGAAATGCACACTGGGCTATACTAAGCAAGATGCAGGACAAAGGATTTTTCGATCTATTTAGAAAAGTGGGGCCCAGATGCTTCTCTAGAAAAATCAAAGATGACCCGTGCAATCTTCAGAGCTCGTGGCAGTCTCTGCTCCGACTCCTCCAACCCCATGTTAGCCTTCTGCCCCACAACACTACCTCCAGCAAGCTTCTTCAGCCGTGGCCAGGTTCACAATCGTTCTCTTCTTGGTTTAATTCACTAGCCTGATCAGGTCTGGGTGAGATGATAAAACCAGCAGGTTTCTAACCCTACAAAGTCAACGTCAGAACACACCCATCGCACCTAGCTGGCCTCTGTTGATCAGAGCCTCTGGCATCTGTTTAGCTCAGCACACAAAGCTTCTCAGTTTATTTTCCTTCTACTTATTTACTTGGAAGAGGATTCTTTGAAGGAACAATAGAGGGTGCTAAAATGAGACAAGTGGGATGAGGTTCTCTCTAACCTCTACCATCTGAGTGAAGAGCAGGATGCTCCAAGATGACCTCCAACACTTCTTGCTTCCTGACAGCATGCACTTGGTCCCAAACTAACAGGGTTTGTTGGTGTAGCCAACAGGACACTGCAGAGAGGCCCACATGACCTGCAAGGCTTCGGCCTTGCTCTCTCGAACCCCTCCTTGCTGTGTTGGTAAGACACTCCAACCGTCCTGGAGGCCCATGGGGCAAGGTGCCAGCACTGCCAAGTCTTCAGTTGACTGCAGACACGACAGACATGCTAAATGCAACTTCACGAGACCCCCAAGCCAGAACCTCTCCCTGAACCTATCCCCCATTCCTGACCCACAAGAACTGCATCAGATAATAACTGCTTATTGTTCTCTAAAGCTGCTGAGTTTACGGACAATTTGTTATATACCACTTGGTAACTAATACACCAAACCACCTCCCCTTCTCACAGCACACATTCTGTGTTAAAAAGTTTCCATAAAAAGATGGTAACATTCCAGGCCTTTGTTTAAAGGCCTGATTTTGGATTTTTCTGTCCTGTTTTCCCATGGCTCCCACCATGCCCCTTCAGTGCTTAAGATGGTTCCTCCTCTCTCAAGCATATAAGATGTAATTAGGTTCAAAAAGCTGGTGGGGTTAACAAAAAGATGAATTATTTTAATCCCCTTCTATGTGTGGTAATGCTAACATTTGCCTCAAGTTCACTAGAAATTACCCTTAAAGGAAGACTGTTGTCTGAAATGCAGCTTAAAATTCCTTTGACTTTCAGGGTAAACATCTTTTGAGGGAAAGGCATATTACAAAACTGTTGTGGTTTTCTGTTCTTTGAGATCAAGGGAAAACTACTCATTATATCATTAGCCTGGCTGCCTCAGGATCCACCCAATCCGAGAATTACAGCCTACAAGCCCTGCAGTTGAGATTCAGGCTTAGCATTGGGGGGGGGGGTGTGTGTGTGCAAGCTTCCTTATAAACTTCTGGGCCACTGTAACTCAGTTTCCTCAGCTGTAAAAATGAATTGCTCTATTATTAAGCTCCCCCACAGCACCCAACCACTCATCTTCTAGCTTCTTCAGCCATCCTTTCCCTAGAAACCACAGAACTGTCTTTCTAGTTTCCAGTAAGACTTGGTCAAGATTACAACTGGACTCTAGAAATGCCAGTGACAACCCTAAGTGACTTGTCCAGTGTGCAGAAAGCCAAGAGAGGCTGCCCAGCATCAGCAAGGCTGACAACTGGGGCCGGATGGTTCTTTGTCATGGGGGAAGGGAGTGCTGCCCTGTGACCTGTGGGTGTATAGTGACATCCCTGATTTCTGCCCACTAGATGCTAGTAGTGGCCCCGCCCCCCCCCCATTTGTGACAACAAAAATGTCTCCAGACATAGCTGGAGATGTGTTCCTGATGGGGGGACTGGGGGGAGAGAGTGACAAAATCTCCCCTGGTTTAGAGCTGCTAGGCTAGGGGGACAGCTGCCAGAAAAACTGGGGCTCCTGCCAAGCTCCTGGCCTGGAGGAGCTTGCCTAGACCAACCCAGAGAGGCCCAGGAAGCTCAGGTCCCTTCTCAAACCCGAGCATTCCGAGCAGAATGCGGGTTACGGGGCAACCACACAAGCTAAAGCCTGTAACACAGCACCCCACCCCCACCCGCCCAACTGGGAGGTCCGGCCCTGGCTCCTGGCCGTAGAAGTCGGCATCTCCCGCTGCCAAGGCAAATGCAGGAGGCCTTGGCGTTTCACCGCGGGATCAGTTACAACTGCCCCAGCATATCGCCGGCCCAGGGCCCCTCTCTGACCTCATCACCCACCTGCCCACCTTCCCCTTTGCCGCTGTTCTGCTCCAAATCCCACCGGCTCCCTTGGGTCATCTTCAACAGCTGCCGGAGCCCGATAAGCTCACCGGCTGTCAACTGTGCTCAAACGTCGCCCCTTCACAGCGCTGTCCAGCCGCACAGGCCCGAAGCGCCCCCGCCCCCGCCCCCACCCCCACCCCCACCTCGGGAGACTGGCCGCCACGGGTCGGCGTATGTGTTTATTCATTAGACCACAAGCCACTGGAAGCCTTTCTGTCCGTCCCCCCGGGGCCTGCGAGGCCCGCGACAGGAGGAATTTGACAGCTGCTGAGCGGATTAGCGTGGGAGCCGCCCCCCCCACACAAGGACTGACTTCGTGGTCCCTCGGGGGCGCCCCTCGCAGCCCTGGGGCGGCCCAGGCGGGTCGCCGAGGCCTTTCGTGGGGAATTCGCGCGGGAAGCGGCCCGCGATGGCCACGGCGTCCGAGTCCGCCGACCGACTTGGAGGCCCGGGGCCCACGGAGACCGGGTTGAGGCGCGGGGCCCGCGGTGGTCTCGGGCGGCCTGCGGCGAGCAGGCGTGCAGGGCGCTGACCCGCGGCGCCATTTTGTGGCCGTACCGAAGGCCGTGAGGGGCCCCGAAAGGCGAGGGCGAGCCCCACCGCGTCCCCTCGCCGCCCCCGCCCCGTCGGGCCGCACCTGTGTAGCTCATGGCGGCGGCGAACGCGGCGCCCCGGCGCACCGCAGTTGCTCCGCGTGTCCGACGCCGCTACAGTGGCGACAGTCCCCCGGACCCTGCTACACATACACACCCAAGTCCCGCCTCCCGACCGTATTGGCTTGCGTCAGCACTGGGCCTCACGCCTATTGGATGATCGCGCTGTCTATTTCAGCGCGGCCTCACGCCAGGGGTGGACAGCGCTGCCAATCTAGCTTACGGCCCCGCCTCGTCCCCACCTTCCCTTATCCTAGGCCCGCGATGATTGGTCGAACGGAGCAGGCGGAGAGGTGGGGTCCTGGGGAGTTCGAGGGGGCGGAACTGTACTCTACGGAAAGGCCCGAGGGCCAAACCTGGCCTAGCGGGAGGCGCGCCTGCGCCCTGCAGGCCCGCCGGAGAGATCGGGTCATGACTGGCATTCTAGCTCAGCAGGCCAAACCTGGGGAAGGTCTCTCTGCCCCTCCGGCCGTTTGCACCCAAAGGGCGACGGTGGAGCCGTGGCGGACTGAGCAAATTACAGATGGACGTGACCCATGATGCTGGACACGCAAACGTTAGATCACGTGCGTCCAGGAACCAGTCCCGTGCCCAGCACCCAAAATAAGTGTAGTTTCTCATTGATCGTTACGTAACTATCAGAAATACGTGTGAATTTACGTGGTACACATTTATATTCAGTATCTAAAAAATATGCTTCGTATTTATTTCAAATGCTCGCCCCAACCCAGCTGGAACCCTCCTTCCCCCACCATCCTTTCAAATCTTCATCTCAATGGTAAGAAAACGGAGGCTGGGAACTCATGACTCAAGGTCCCCCATACTTAGTGGGGAAAGCTGAGACTCCGCCTCTAAAACCCTTCTGCACTTCAGAGACTTTGCAACAGCGCAGCGTTCCCCAGCCAACCTTGTACTGGAGCCAGCCCTGGATGGCAGCGAAACCAATGTCAAGAACAAGCTCGTCAGTTCTGAGATGTCCAGACAGGGAGGCAGGCACTGAAACACGATGGGTAATGTAAGTGAAAACCCATCAAGCTGTGAGGTTATGCATGTGCACTTTTTTGTAGGTCGTATTCAGAACTTTTCCAAAGAGTATGCTATTGCTAATTTTTTTTGACAATTAAGAATTACTGTCAATGTTTTAGGTGTAACTATGGCATTGTATTTAAATCCTCCAGAGAAACATAATGAAATACTAACAGACTAATATGCTTTGTCCTAAATCCCTAACTGAGGAGAGTGAGCAGCGTTAGAGCAGTAAAGAAATTGGTCATTGATGACTGAGACTTCATTTGCTAGATATTTTTGTAGGGTTGGGATTCTCTGTGATAAAATGTTTTTACAAACCACCCTCTCCAAAAAAATGGGCCCCGGTTTGCCATGCAACGACAGCCTCCAGATAGAAAGTGCATAAAGGTCTGACAGAGGTAGGTCAGGTTTTGGGGTTCCTTCAGGGATGCCTGCATGATCCTCCAAACTGAGGTTGGCCCAATCCTGGCTCCTCCAGTTTTTCCTTCCCAGCACCCACCATAGACCCCACTTCACCCAGATTCCAATGCCCCTCCTACATGGACTGAGAGCGTCCCAAAGGCCGGGTCTGTGGTGACGATGGAGCGGCTTCAGATAACAAGGGGCATACTCTGAAGTGTTTTACGTGAGAAGTATGCATGACCCCTTCAAAAACTGAAGCCGATGACAGGGTCTGGAAGGCCACAGGACACAGCTCTCACCCTGGGGGTCTCCACTCCATGAGTTTGGATGGGGAGGGGCTTCCCTTCCTACTTTATGAACTCTTGTATCATTTGAAATTTTTTTTACGTCCACCCTATGTCATATTTCCATTTGAAAAACGAATGTACACAACCTTGGCAAAGGAAGCACCTGTGGGTCAGTTCTTACCCCAGGAGATGCTCCTCTGCTTCCCAAGCCCTGGACATGCCCAGCCACAGGGCAGGATGGAGGGAAATGGTCCAGGCAGGGGCAAGGCCCCACAGGGACAGAACAGACGAGTGGGAGGGCCAAGAGGACCCTTGTGGGCCCATTATGGCAGCCATGTAACCCCCCACCCTCAGCAGGCAGGGATGTGGGGGCTGGGAGAGGAGGGCTGCCTGGGGGTACAGGACGCCCCTGTGGTCCACACCCCACGAGCTCATTCCCGACTTCTCAGCCTTTGGCTGTTGAATGAAAACGATGAACTGAAAAATCACATGCAATAAACAAGAAAGAGCAGCCAACGATCTCTCTTCAAATCTCAGGAACATTCAATAAACATGGGCAGAGTACAAAAATAACTGGCAAAGAGAGAACGGCTCCCCATCCTTCTCTGGGTTGTCTGGGGCTCCGTGGAAGTCATGTGTCCTAAAGGCACTGTGCCAGCCTCAGCAGGAACGGTCTCACAGCTAAGAGCTTCTCCCTCCCCTGGCAGCCCCCACACCTTCACGGGCTGCACCAGTCCTCAGAAAGCCTTTCTAGCTTCAGGAACCTTTCAATCCTGGCTCCCCTCCCAGACCAGCTTCCCAGAGCCCTGTCTTCTCTCCTCTGCTACCCAGAGTTGCTTTGCCGGCCAGCCAGAGCCCCCCAGGACCCCTGGCATGTAGGGCCAACAGCTGGGAAATTGGGCTCATCCCCAGCTGGGTATGGGAAGAGGAGGTCCGCTCCCAGACCCGGCCACTGGCCAACGCCAGCCAGCCAGCCAGCCAGCCTGCCTGCCTGCCCACTCTGCAGAAAAACGCACATTGGCTGCCTGCCCTGGTATGTTTCCAGAAGAGAAATTTAATCTAATTTACATACTTCTAGGTACATCAATAACCAAAATGTGGCCACTGAAAAAAGTTAAAAGGTCAATCACCTCCCGCTTTTTTTTGTTTTGTTTTTTTTTAACCTGGCCCAGGATTGCAAAATAAAAAGATCAATGTTCCTTATTCTCTACACAAAACGAGTTTTTAAAAAAGTGAGAGATCTAGGGAGCTATACATAGAAAGCAACAGTGAAAAGGGAGGGGAGGCAAGGTTAAGGGGTGAGGGAGGAGGGCCCCCCTCAGGGCCCCAGGGCCCCTGAGGCTGTGGAGGGGCCGTGACCTGGCAGGGGACAGCTGTCAGCTCTGAGCGCTTCCTGATGGGGAAGGCCCCTCTCGGGGGCGGGGGGCGGCCAACAAGGATTTCCGTGGCATCGTGGGCTCAGCGGGGGGCTCCCGGGACCCAGGGGACCCAGCAGAGGGAGCATTGCTTCCCCTGAGCAAGCACCGTGGCATGACGTGGTCGCGTGACTCGGGAACTGGGGGGCTGGGGCAGACCCCGGGTCTCACGAGGTGCGTGCATGCGTGTGTTCGCGTGTGCGTGCGTGTGAGAGGACACTCATGGGGGCAAGAGGAAACCAGAACAGGGGTCTTTGGGGTCTTTGCAAACGGCCACGGAGGCAGATACAGCCTGGCCTGGCTGCTAGGCAGGGGGAGTGCTGTCCCCCACTGGGACCGGATCTGCTGGACTCCAAGACCCAGCCGCTGCCCCTGGAGGGCGCGGCTAAAGGAAGACGCCCTGCGGTCCCGAGCCCTCTGGCTGAGGGAGGGCAGCTGGCTGGCTCCCAGTGCCCTGGCTGTAGTGTGCCCGGCCCCCAAGGGGTGCCGGTTTGAGGTTTTGGCTTGCTCCTTTGGAAACGGAAAAGAGAGAAGAGGGAGAAGGACATGAGGAGGGAGAGGAGACAGAGGTGGCACAGGAAGGGGTCTGGAATGCGTCTGTGTTAGGGCGCCTCTGCCGCCGCTGTCTGTGCCTGCGGGGCCTGGGGCTCCTCAGGCGGGGGGTCCGCTTTGGAGAAATTCATGTCCAGGATGTGTCGCTGTAAGTGCCGCACCCACTCCTCCTGGATGGAGAGGGGGCCCTGGAATTCTACCTCGCAGAACCTGTGCGAGGGAACAGAGAGGGGCGGCCACTGCCATGAGGAGAGGGGGACGCGTAGCCTGACAGGCGTCCCCGTGCCTCAGCCTGCTGCCACTCAGTGTGGACAGAGCAAGGAGGGGTCAACAATGGGGTCATGGGCCCCTGGAGACCCTTGTCTCTGCTTTGGGTCTGGGCTGGGTTGGGCATCCCAGGTGGTGGAGGGCACAGAGAGCAGACCCAACAGAGCAGGCTCCGGGACAGGAAAGGGGTGGGAGTGAAAACAGGGGTGGGGTGCTAACTCATGCACCCACGCTACCGCACCACACTCTCACGCCCGGTGCGCCCGGCATACCCCCACCTTGCCTTCACGGCTCCAAGTGAAGCCTTGGCACAGCCCTAGCTCTGAGGCTCCAGAGACCTGGGTTCAAATTCCCCACCCTGACTTGGGCAGAGCCCCCCTTCCCTCGTATGTGATGTACAAACTGTCATGTGGGCTTTCATGAGAATGAACCAGGAGACTTACATGTCTCTTTATCAGAAAACAACCTGTTATGGGTTTACCGTGTGCCAGACCCAACTCAGGGCACTTAGTAAATGTTAAACTCCTTTAGTCTTCACAACGGACTAGTTTGGTGGGCCTGTTACTAACCCTGTTTGACAGATGGGGAAACTGAGGCATGGAGCTGGTAGGTCCTTGCCCACCAAAGCTGTCGTGCCAGAGTCAGGATTTGAACCAGAGCCTTGCCGCTCCAGAGCTGGGGTCTTGGCCCGATGCTCCAAGGAACCATTGTCTGTGAGGAGCCTGCGTCCCAGACCAGCCACATCCTACAGCTCAGGACCTCTCTAACCTCCTGAATGTCCCCTTCAGTGGCTCTGGGGCAGTCCCATGGGGTCCCCCGCTCCCCTGCTCCCTCTGCGAGGCCCGCGTACCTGCATTTGAGGGTGTATATGTTGCCAACAAACTTGACGAGTGATGTCTGGGGGGGCCGAGGCACCAGGGAGGGGACTGGCCGGACACGGGGTGGGGGCTGCCGTACCTCCCCCAGCTTCTGCTGCAGGTCATTGGCCTCCTCGCCCCCCCGGGCTACAGGGATATCGGGGGGGCGGGCTTGTCGGCGCTCAAATTCTAGGGAGGGGAGAGATTGGGGTGTGAGCCAGAGGCGGGCCACTGGGGAGGCCCCACCTTCAAGGAGACAGGAGAAACAGGACGGCTGGTGGCAGGAGCACGCCTGGACCTCAGGGCAACCTGGGAGATGGACAGGGGAGCGGAGGGGCGAGCAGCTGGACAGGTGAGCATGCAAGAGAATCAGTGTGCCACGAGCGACAACTGAGTGGATACAGGCGTGACCACCGAGGGAGGGAGGGGCGCAGTGGTGCTCCCTCCATGCTCCCCATCACTCACTGTTGATATTCTGCCGCTGGTGCTCCTCGGCCTTCACTGTGCCCGGCGGGCTGGCTGCCAGGGGCCGCTCCCCGCCGTCGGCTGCCCGGCCGGCCTCGGGCCCTGGCTCGCCCCCTGCACTGCGGCCCACTACAGCCAGGGACCCAGGCGCCAGCCCCAGGGAAGGCCGCTTGTCAGTGTCGCGGCCATGGCCCGCGCTGCGGAACTTCTTGGTGAAGGGGCGCCCACCCTGGATGTAGCTACGGTAGGCGCCCACCTTCTGGGGCCGGTGTTTGATCCATTCGCTCAGCGTCTCGATGGGCGAGCCGTTGACGCACCACTCAGTCACGCCGAACTGACGCAGGTGCGCCCGTGCGTGGCTGGCCAGGGCCTTGCGGTTCTCGAAGTAGAGGCCGCACAGCTCGCAACAGGCCTCGGTGGCTGTGGGGGGAGCGGGCGCCGCTGAGCCGCGAGTTGCCAGGAAACCCTGCCCCGGGCCTGACCGGGTCAGGGGAGCTGACCCCCCTCCCACTGTGGCCTCTCCCAGCCCTGCTTGGGGTCAGGTCCGCGTGGTGCCACCCGGTTCAGTGGGCCCAGTGGCTGCCCTCCCGGGACCCTGCCACCCGCCGCTTACAGGAGTGGGAGGTCTTCTCGTGGAGGGTCTTTGCCTTGAAAGGCAGTTCTGTCTGGATGTAGTTCTTGGCCTTGACCTCTGCCGGGAGGAGGCGGTCCTCGTGCAGGGGCCTCTTGGCTGCTGCCGAGCCCAGGTAGCCTGTGGCCGAAGGCTTGACCCCAGTGATAGGCGTCAGGCTGGGCTCCCGGGGAACCTGGACGGGCCCGGCTGCTGGTTTGCCCGGCCGGCCAGCCAGAGGTGTCAGCAGCAAGGGGGCTTGCACAGACCCAGGGGCCACAGTGGGGGACCCATCCTCGGCCAAGGCAGGGGCCAGGTCTCCAGCTGGGGGCTCCTTCTTGATGAGGCACGGCTTGGTCTTCTTTTTGAGGATCTCCCGCAGCGTGTCAATGGGCGAGCCGTTGACAGACCACTCGGTCACGCCCATCTGCCGCAGGTGGGAGCGCGCGTGGCTCGACAGGCCCTTGCGGTTCTCGAAGAACTCGCCGCAGAACTCGCAGCGGATGTCCCGCGCCGGCTCGGCCCGGGACGCTGCAGAGGGTCCGGGGTAGGGGAGGAGAAGGAGGAGGCAGCTGCGGGTAGGAAGCCTTCAAGCCTGGGGCCCGTGAGAGTGCCGGCTGCCTGGCTGCCCCGGGGCCTGCCCCCCACTGACCTGTGCGGCCAGCTTCCTTGTCAGTGCTTCCAGAGGCCAAGGTTCGTGGAGGGCCCTTCCACTTGTCCTCATCCCCTCAAGTTCTAGCTGCCACCCTGGGACCCCATGAAGTGTGGCAGAGCAAGTGCTGGCCTGGCTCCAGGGACCTTGCTGCCAACACCTGTGGGAAGCCACCTTCCCTGGCTCAGCCCATTTCCATCTCTGTCAAGTGGTGATGAAAACCCCCACCGCCCAAGGTCCTGGGAGGGTCTAAAGCGAGTGGACCCCACTGGGCACGGATCACATGTATTGTGTCACCTCCAAGGGAGTGGCCCGGAGCTTTCTCACCTGCTCAGCACAGTCGGAATTCAGTAAATCCAGTAAATCAGAGCGAAATGAGTGATAATCACTTACAAGCACAGCCTGCACGGTTGGGGCCATGCCAAATGCTTTATCCCACTTAGGCCTCAAGAAAACCAGGAAGGGCTGTGACTAGGTAGATCTGTGTCTCCCAAACAAGGTAACGTGCCCAAGGTCACACACTGCTAGATGGTAAAGGGCGCGGGAAAAGACTCGTGACTGACTCCAAACTTCAAGCACTCAATTACCAGGAATAGCTTAGAAAACCCATTTCGGACATCCATGTCCACTCCCTCTAGGCCCTGCCCAGGGCAGACATCACTAATTGATCCCTGCAGCCCCTCTCCCTGGTGGGCACGCTCTACCAACTGAGTGAAGATGGCATAAAGGCAAGGACGTTTTGGCTGTCCCTTCATGATTGACTCTGCCTCCCCCGAATGGATAAAGGAAGACGGAGAGGCAGCCCCAGAAGACGGAGAAGCAGCAACACCTAGCCAGGCCCCTGTGCTCTGGATCTGTGTGGGCCCCGTTCAATTCCAGCTTTGGGAGGCGGAGAGGAATCTCCTTCAACTGCTCTCCCTGCCCTGCCAGGGTCACACTTACACAGGTTCAGGGGTGTCATGTCTTCCCGCGGAGCTGTCCAGGGACCCTCAGATGGATGTGGCTCCCCGTGCAGGGCCCCGGGGAGCATCTCCCTCTTGATCTCCACCCGCATATGTTCAGGCTTCAGCTTCCTGGGCAGGGTGGATGCGGCCAGGCCTGGGAACATTTTCCGAGCCGTGGGGGGAGGAGAGGTGGTAGGTGAGTGGCCCAGGGGGCTGCCTGGTGGCGGTGGCAACTTCTTGGCCAGGGGTGAGATGTGAAGGTCAGCAGGGCTACGGGCTTCCAGAGAGCTGCTGGGCCCTCCGCTGCCCACCATCTTGGCCAGGGCTTTCGGGCTGGGCCCGGGCAGGTTCGGGGGTCCGCCAGGCCGGGACTGGGTCCGTCTCTTCAGGATCTCCCGCAGCGTGTCGATGGGCGAGCCGTTGACGTACCACTCAGTCACGCCCATCTGCCGCAGGTGGGAGCGCGCGTGGCTCGACAGGCCCTTGCGGTTCTCAAAGAACTCACCGCAGAATTCACAGCGGATGTCACGCGCCGGCTCGGAGCCCGATGCTGCAGCAAGAGGAGAAAGGGGCCATTAGTATCGTAAACAGGGGGTCTGGGGACGGTGGGAGTCCTGGCCAGCCGGGCATGGGCAGCAGCATGCCCGGGCTGGGGTAGGGTGGCAGTGGAGGGCAGGTGCGAGGCAGGGAGCCAAGGAGTGGGGTGGGGGCCAGACACCCAGCGGGAGAGAGGGGAGGCCCCCAAGAGCGCATGGGTCCTCGGACCAGGCAAGGAGGGTGGAATCAAGACTCCACAGCCCTGCATATGCCAGCGAGGACAGGGCAAGAGGCCAGGAAGCAGCCGTCTAGGCCCCACGTGTCATCCGCACCAAAAGACAGGGCCCCCCCCTTGGCCTTCAGTCTCAGGGAGGGTCCCAGTAGTGGAGGCCAAAGGCCGAGAGGGTGGGCCTAGCAGTCGACGGCCAACAAGACCACGGGGCAGAACCAGTCCACTGCCAAGGGCCCCTATCTACTCCCTGCCCCAGCAGGGAGGGGGCCGCGACCCCCCCGGGAGGGGCTCCAGGGCCCGCAGGGAGGAGGGGGCGGCTGAAGCGAGAACCTACAGAGGTTGAGAGGAGATGGCTCCGCATCAGAGGCCCAGAAAATGCCGGCGGCCGAGAGGTCCTGCTTCCCCCAGGGGCTGGCCGTACCCGCGGCCTTCAGCTTGGCCTTCTTGGCCGGCGGTGGGGGAGGGAGCAAAGAGAGGGCCACGCAGGTGGGAGGAGGCCGCACCGGCTGGGACAGGGCGCCGCGCCCAGGTGGGAGGCGGACGTCCCTCCTGATGAGCCCGTGGAGCACGTCTATGGGGGATCCCTTGGCATCCGGGTCGCTGACGCCCAGGTGGCGCAGGTGGGCGCGGGCGTGGCTGGACAGGCCCTTGCGGGTCTCAAACCAGGCACCGCACAGCTGGCAGTCCAGCTCTCTGCCCCCGTCACTATCTAAAGCTGCGGAGACAAAACACAGGGGGCGTTCACGGCCGCTACCTCGGCCGGCCCTGGGGGACAGAGGCAGGTGGGAGGGCCCATAAGACCTTCGGCCACGCGGGCAGTTTGGGGTCCAGGGCTCGTTCCGCCACTTGATCTTTAAGAAGCTTTGGGAAGCGGGAAGCCCTGTTCCCTGCACGACCGTCTGGCACCAAGATGAGCATGGGGAGTTTACGGATTTGGAGTAGAAACGCCACAGTCAAATTCTAGGGGCAACACTCGAGGCTCCCAGGCCCTTCTACCCTGGGACCCCAGCTATGGGAGCTGTGCAGGACAGATGGCAGGGGCAAAGCCGGCACCCTGCCTGGCTGTCAAGTGCCGCACAGCCAAGGGCACCCCTGCTCAGGGCCCTGCCCCTGGAAACACAACAGACTAATGGAAGCAGCTTCAATGGAGCACGAGGCACCAACTCGGAAGCCCCACTGGCATCCCCAGACGCTAATGCCTGAAGCAGGTGGGAAGGCCCAGCGTCCTCACGGACGCCTCATTAAACCCGCTGCGCCTCAGGGTTTTGGCCAGGACCTTGCTCACTGCACCCATAGGCGGCCGGGAGGTCAGCTCCACCCTGTAGCACAAGGCGGCCAAGGAGATGGCAATAAAGCCTCTTGTCGGCTGGACCACCTGGTCACCCTCACTACCCCCACCTCAGCCCCAGGGAAGTCTGAGAGCTGCCCTGAGGTGGCAAGGACGACCCTGGTAGGCTCAGCAGCACAGCCAGGCGTCCAAGTGAAGGACAGTGAGGGATAGTGGGAAACAGATGACGACATTAGGGGCAGCCCAGCGGGAGACTCTGCCACCTGAACACTCTGACCTGGCAGACCCAGGTCGCGGAGCCGTTACCCCTGCTGCCCCCACCCTGGGCCCTACCACCCGATTTGAGGGCCCTGCCCCTCCCAGAGCCGGGACCTCCCTCAGCTCCTGGACCCACACTCACTGAGGTTCAGGGGCCCCTCATCCTCAGACTGGGGCCACTGTGCCTTTGGGGAAGCCGGCCGGGGGCTCAATGACAGCTGGGGGCTCTTGTCCTCAGGATTTTTGGGGGTAGGAGAACCCGCGAGGGTCAGTGATGCCTTCTTGAGGAGCGGGGAGCTGGGTGGGTGGGCCAGGCCTTTGGCCGAGAAGCCAGGAGGTGATTTGATGGCCTTGTTGACAGAGGGGGTGTCCAGGGGCTTGGCCAGAGTGAGCAGGCCGGGCCGGGGGGCCCCGGCGACCACCTCCTTTGGTGAGTTGGACTTCTTGGCCAGGCCCGGGGGCAGCCCCAGGGGCGCGTCGGGCAGGCCCTTCTGCTTGACGAGCTCATAGAGGAGGTCGATGGGGGCGCCGCTGCTCTCCGACTCGGCCACCCCCAGCTGCCGCAGGTGGGAGCGCGCGTGGCTTGACAGGCCCTTGCGCGTCTCGAAGCAGGCACCACAGACCTCGCAGGTGGTCAGGCTCTGGGCTGGAGGGCAAGATGAGCAGGCTGTGAGGCCACAAGGCCCCCATCACCCACCTCTCTGCTCCCTTCCCCCACCCCATGGCCCAGACTCCTTCCATGTACAAGTTCTGCTTCAATCAAGCCTGTCCCCACCCAGATCCTGACAACGACCCTAAAAAGGCGGGAACTGACCTGTCCCATTTGCAAACCAGGAAACTGAGTCTCAGAGAGAGAAAGATTTATGCCCACAGACACACAGTGAGAAGCAAGACCCTTCCACATCCAGACCACAGAGCTCCTTTCAGGACACACAGTTTTCACACAAACTCGGATCTGCCCGCTGCACTTCTCACTGAGCTGCATCCTAGCCACCCTCTGTGGTTCACTCCTGGCCTCAGAGCTGGGAAGGAGGCCCCAGCCATGGCCCACGGTACCTGCATCTCTTCCGTCTGCTCCTAGGCATCCTGGCCCCCAGTTTTAATGACCCCAAGGACAAAGACCAGGTCTGTTTTGCTCATCTCCTACCCCGGGGCCTGGCATGGTACTGATCACTACTCAGTTAACGGCTGAAGGACCAACAGAGGCAAAGATCCGCGAAGAGGAGCAGAAGCGACGGCAAAACTGGGTATGAGTGTGAGCTCTGGGCCACCTTGCCCCACTGCATCTGCAGGTGTCCCTCCCTGGTCCCACGGGTGAGCAGCTTAGAGCCATGCATATCCCCAGCTGCAGAAGTGCAGGAAAGCAGCCAGCCAGGTGTCTCCTCAGTGCCTCAGGAAGCTCCCCTGGGAATATGGCTGGCATGGCCAGCACCCCCACCCTGCCCTGCCCTTTGGGGCCACTCACCCTTGAGGTCCGGCAGCTCCTGCTTGCTGCCATGAGGAACCTCTGCAGCCACTTTGCTGCTCAGCCGACAGGCCACCTGCTCCAGGGGCCCAGGGACAGGCAGGCTCTTCTTGAGGAGTGGGGGGGAGCCCAGGTCCACAGCCACCATTATGTTCTCTTCAGGACCCAGGCCTGTGGAGTCAGGGAGACAGGCTCAGCCCCAGGAAGGCTCATACTGTCCACCCCCACGGCCAGCCTGGATTCCAGAAGGACTGGGGTGGAAGCAGGGTGCTTTTCTCATCCATGGTGCCTACTCTCACTCTGGGAGGCACCTTGTCCCCCAAGGAAGCTGGGGCTCCACTCACATCCCCCAGTGTCTGGATGGGGCAGGGACGCCGGGGCTGCCCCCTGACATGAAAGGCCAGGAACAGCTTCCCTTCACCAGAACACGGACGGTCAGGAGATATGGTGCTAGTCTGAGCCAAGATTCCTTTCCTTGGGGACCTCCGGGAAAACATCTCCCGGGGCAGATCTTAGTGGGGGAAGCATCTGTCAGTCTTGGGGGTGAGCGGACGGTCAGAAGAAGAAGGCAATAAGATAAGACAAGGTCAGAGGCCAGAAAAGCGACAGATGGACAGGGAGGCCAGGAGAGAGAGGTGGGCTCCAAGGAAATTTCTACTCCACAAGGTGGCTGGGGGTCGGGGGGCCATCTCTGCAGAGTGGGTGGGGAGTCTGGGGTGATCTTAAGGCCAGCTAAACCCTAAGTGGGGTGTGGTGGGAACAGGGAGCCTGGACCGGCAGGGGTCTGACTGGGGACAGAAGTACAGGAATCACAGAACTGTGTGTCTGTGGGAAGCTTCTGAGCATCTGTCAGGCCAGGAAGCTTCCTGGGTTGAGACATCTGGCGGAGGGAGAAGAGGCAAGGGTGGGTTTTCGCATCCCAGTTTCTCAGAGAAAGGGGCCTGTGAGGCCTGTTGGGCACCCCAATGATAGTTCAGAGAATGGGGAGTGCTCTGAGCAGAAAGAGCCTGTGGTCAGAAGGGGCGCAGAGAAGTCCAGAGGGAGGCGGCAGGGCAGGGGGCCAGGCCGGTCGGTTGGGCTCAGTTTGAGCCCTACGGGAGCAGCAGAAGGCACGCCTGGGGGTGGGGGCGCGGGTGGGGACACCGAGACGCGGGACTCCGCGGACTTCGTCACTTTGTCAAAGACTCCGGGGGAGGTGGGCGCGCCTGTCAGACCGGGCCGTGCCGGGGCCGAGGAGGCCGGGAGTGAGTTTCCGCAGCCAGAGGAGCGCGGGACGCCGGCGGGGGACGCTCTCGGGGCTCCGAGGAGGGCCAGGGGCGTCTGTCAGCCGGGGCGCAAGTCCCGCGGAGGGACGGCGGGGAGTGTTTCCGCGGCCGAGACCCCGCGAGCGGCGGCAAGAGGCCCAGGGCCCGCGCGACCGGAGGGCCCGAGCAAGGGTTCCGGGGACTGGCGGCGGCGACGACGGCGGCGGTGGCGGGGACGGGGGACGGCCAGGACGCGCACTTTACCCTCCCCGGGCCCTCCCCGGCGCGGCTCTTACCGGGCGTGGGCGAGGGCCCGGGCCCCGGCTCGGCCTTGGGCCCGTCCCGCGGCGGCGGCGGCGGCAGCGGCGGCGGCGGCGGGGGTGGGGGCGGCGGCGGCGGCGCGGGGTGCGCGGCAGGGCCCGGGCTTGGGGGCCCGGGCGGGGGCGCCCCGGCGGGCGCGCGCTCCCGGGCGCCCCCCGCGCGCGGCCCCGCCGCCGCCTTGCTCTCCGCTTTTGTCACTCGGCACTGGGCGGTGGAGGCGGCCATCTTGGCTCCGGCGCACGCGGGGCGGCCGCTCCAGGCGGGAGCAGCCGAGCGCCGAGCGCCGCCACCGCCGCCGAGCCCGCGCCGCCCCGCCCCTCGGGACGCGCCCAGGGCGGCCGGCCGAGCGCCGAGCGCCGCGAGCGGGAGGTGCGGCCGCGGGGGCCCGCCTGCGCCCGGGCTCGCGGGTGCATCCCCGCCGCGCCCCGAGCGGCCTCCAGCCGTCGTCTCCGCCCGGGCCTCGCCCTCCCCGCCTGCATCCCTCAGGCTGGGATGGGAATCCTCCCGCCACGCGCATGTCCCACGAGCAGCATCCAGCTTCCAGGAACCCCGACCCGCCGGCCTCCGGCTCCACGCCCTTTCCTGGAAGTCTCTCCCTCTGGGTCGGGGTTCCCGGAAGACACCTGACCCCTAGTCACGAAGCGTCCCCTCCATCACCATCCGGCCGGCCGGCCCCGAGCCGGCACGTTTCAAACATCCCCCGCCCCCTTCTCCCCAGCCAACACCAACCCGGCGGTTCCCAGCTGTCAAGGAACAGCTGGGTGGGGCCAGAACCTGACCTGTGCCCCGCCCCTAGCCGGGCCCACCTGGGAGAGAGGAACCTCCGGTGGCTTCTCGGGTTAGGGACAGCAGTGCAGGGCCGGTAAGCAGACCTGGTCTCTAATCTTCAGCAGCCTCCCTCGAGCAAAGCTTCCAGGATTTTCTCAACCCACCCTTTCCACCCCCTCCTCCCCGGGCGTTCACAGAAAGGGCCGTCATACCCCTCCTTCCCAAGGAAAAGCCCAGGGCAGAGCCAAACCAGCTTCCTCCCATCCCCAGTGGCTTGGCAGACTCTGGCAGCACTAACTGAGGTCTTCCCGTGGAAACGGCTTAGCCAGAGCTGAATGGCGCTGCCAGGCGCGTCTCCCATTCTCCAGCTGCCTGGCCCAGGTGGCCGGTCAGGGATGAGAGCTTGGCATCAGGCCTCTGCTGGGGTGTCAGAGAGAGGA
Source organism: Myrmecophaga tridactyla (assembly GCA_004026745.1). NCBI lineage: Eukaryota > Metazoa > Chordata > Mammalia > Pilosa > Myrmecophagidae > Myrmecophaga > Myrmecophaga tridactyla. Next base: position 38,263 of record PVIY010019762.1, read on the forward strand.
GGGACAGGGCTGGAACCTACCAGCGGCCTCCTGTGGCCCTGAGCCTTCTCTGCAAACCCAGTCAGGTATGTGAGCTGAATACCCGCAAGGCAGGGACAAACAGCCCAAGAGTGCGTCCCCACGCTGCCTCTCCCAGACGTAGCCCCGCTTTTGTCACAGCCACTACCCTCTCTGTACTCTAGTCTCCTCCTTGCCAAGCCTGGCCCCTCCTCTCTGTAAGTCCTTTTCAGGGTTAAGAGGCTTGCGGATGGGTCCAGCCAAGCCCAAAGGACAGGTCCAGGCAGGACCCTGGAAGCCACAGGTGGGAGAAACATAGAGGGAAGCCCCAGCCCCAAGCAGCCCCCTACAATCCCACCTGTTCTGGTACTTTCTCCACACCCCGAAGCCCACCTATTCCTCACAGCCGAGTTCTCTGCCTTTAGGTTCAGTAAAGACTCCTGCAAAATCAGACTTTGCAAGGCTGGGTCTTTCACCGTTTCCACCCTTCAACAGATATCACTGCCAGATTTCCAGAGCCAGACTCCTCTGAGAAAACCCACAAACCTGGTGCATCAAAGTCTGGCACCGAGCGGCCCTGGCAAAGCAGCTGACCCGCAGCTTGCTCACCTGTAAAATGGGAACCCAACACTCCTCACCCCCACAGAACTGTAAATGAGATTCTCTAGATTGAAATCTTAGTGAATAGCAAGCAAGCAATCAGAGGAGTTATCACTGCCGCCAAGAGAAAGGAGGCATGGTCGAAAATCTAAATTCTAGATTCGAGCCCTGCACTGCCCCATAGGGTGGCTGCTAGCCTCGAACTAGCTGTATCTCATGCGCTCGGCAGCCCCACGTGGCTAGGGGCGGTGGTCTGGGACAGCGAGCACTGAGACCATTTCCATCATCCAGAAAGTTCTATCGGACAGCAAGGTTCTGGATAGAAGATTCCATTAAGAACAAACTTCTGGGGCCCCGTGGCCTGGATTCAAATTCTGGCACCACCACTTACAGCTGTGTGACCTTGGGCAAAGTAGTTAAGTGCTCTCTGCCTTTGTTTCCTCATCTGTAAAATGGGGATAATAGTAATGCCGCCTTTTAGGGCTGTTGTGAGGATGCAAATGGGTTTGTGTCCTAAAGTGTTTTGAATAGTGTCAGGCTCATAGTAAGAGCTCAGGAGTGTCAGGAAGGGGAGGGAGAAACTTGCTCTGGAAGGAACCTGGCCCAGCCGCTTTATAAACAAAACAGAAATGAGCCTTAGGTGGCAGGTCTGTTGGGAGGATATGCAAAAATGATTCACATCCATCTGGAAAAGCAGAGTGGCTGCACCCCACTCCTCCCAGCCCCAGCCCCGGCCCCGGCTTCCCTCCACCCCCCGGCCAGCCCCCCATCCTTCTGCCCATCATCCCTGCCCCTTACCATCTCCGTAGGCTGGGCCAGGGTCCTCAGCCCAAGTGGGTGGGAAGGGCACTGTGAGAGGTAAGCGGGGCCGGCGGGAGGCCAGGAAGCCGCCAGGTGGCCCCCCCGGCTCGAGGCCCAGGGGGCTGGGGGGCCGCTCGGCTGCCGAGGTGGCCAGCAGCTCTTGCAGGATGTTGATGGGCGAGATGGTAAGCTCCCAGTTGGTGATGCCGAAGTCCCGCAGGTGGGCCCGGGCGTGGCTGGAGAGGCCGGCCCGCGTGTCAAAGCCCGCCCCGCAGAAGTCACAGCGCATCAGGCTGAAGGTGCCTGGGTCAAAGTTGGCCACTGCGGAGAAAGGATGTGGGCTGCCTGGAGGAGGCATCTCTCCAGCTCCCACCCCACTCCTGGGCCCCCTCGCTTTTCACAAATCATGCAGCTGGGATGGCTCCTTGCCCCGGAGAGCCTTCCTAACCCCTCTGCCATTTATGTTCTTGCCTGCAGCTCTTGACTTGTGGGTCACGCCTCCTCCGGGAAGCCCTCCCTGACCTCCAGACCTTGTTCCCCACCCTGAATCTTGCAGCATCAGGGACCTCTCCCTTCAAAATGCTTCCCCGGTTGTGAATTTGCAGTCACTTGGGTAACAGCTGAAATCCCTTCTCATGTCTAAGGCTCATATCTATTTTTGCTCATTGAGGTGACCCCAGCGCTGTAAGTGATAAAACAGATGTTAGATGAATGGACCTGATGACCTCCTCTGGGAGCCTTCCTGGAGCCCCCAAGGCTGAGTCAGGGACCTCTTTGCAGCTTCCCCAGCCCCCTGCCCTTGCCTGCCACCACTGTGGCCACTCCACTGTCACAACTGCCTGGCTTTACAGCCATCCACCCCCAGGACCCCACCCGGTCGAGACACACACACACACACACACACACACACACACACACACACACTCACACCACAAGCCAGCCTCAGAACCACCCCAGATGCTCGTGTTGGAGACAGACTTCTGGAATCAGAACCCCAGTGCCAGGGAATCTGCATATCTCAGAGGCAGCCATGCCAGCCTGGGGGAGGTTCTAGAACTGACCAGAGCCTGCCCCCACCCCCAAGTCCTGGCCTCAGGCTGTGAACCCCCAGAGCACAGGGATTGCTTAGTGTTCACGATTTGTCCCCAAGCGCCCAGAATGGAGGAGAGCCCCGCTCCATTCACACGCCCCCAGTGAAGGAATAAAGGTCACACTTCCCCGCCTGGGGCTGTCTGTCCCTTGTGCCTGCACGCCTCTCTCCAGCTGCTGTGATGACTGCTGACGTGGTGGCTCCTGCGTCTTTGGGGAGGGGAGGCCCCGACGGCACCCTGCCTGGTGGTCTGCTCACAGGCCCCCTCCCCGGCCGTGCAGGGAGGTGGTGGGTGCCAGAGTGAAGCCCCCCCCTACCTTTTTTCTTCTTCTTCTGGAAGGAGAACCTGCGCTCGATGGCCTTCACCTCCTCGGCGGAGATGAAGTGCCGTACGTTGTAGCTGACCCCCACGCGGTTGAGGTGACCCCTGACGTGGTTGGCCAGGCCGATCCCATTGTGGAATCGGTCGGGGCAGTAGGGGCACTTCCGCTCCTCGTGCTTCAGCGCCGCCGGGTCCCCGTCGAGCAGCGTGTCCAGCCCCAGGGTCCCACCGAGCGGCGCGTCCAGGAGCAGGAAGTCCAGGGGGTGGGCCCCCGCCAGCCCCAGCTCCTCAGGCTGCAGCCTCGGGGGCGCCCGGGCAGCCGCCGCCACCACCTGCGGCCCCAGCTTCGCCACCAGCACGAGCGGCACCATCTGGCAGAGCTGCTGCCACTGCCCGGGGACTGCCCCGGCGGCCTGCAGGGCTTCACGGAAGGTCCGCTTGAGCTCCAGGGCCGGCTCAGGGATAGGCGTGGTGGCGGCGGCGGTGGCGGTGTCTGGGGATGCAAAGATCCCACTCTCCAGGGAAAAGTCCATTTCAGAGGTCAGCACCAGATCCTCCGGCTCCCCACTCCAGGGGTGCCTCGGGTCTGCCAGAGGGGCCGGGAGCTCGAGACCCTCAGCGCCCTCCAGTTCCTGTGCATGGACAGAGCTGGTGTTTCGACCGGGCAGCAAGGAATAGGGAGCGGACGCTAATGGTGAGGGGAAGGCTGGCTTCCCCAGGGGCCTCTGGGCCGTGCCGTAGGGAAGTGACTTTACCAGTGGGAAATCCCGCATGCCCATGCCAAAGCCCAGGCTAGCATCGTATGCCATGGGGCCCTCCCGCCACGCAGGGGCCACGAGTGGTTCAGCTTTGCCAAAGTAGTCCATGGCAGTGTCGGGGAAGCCAGAGTCTGCATCCTGGCTCGTGCCAGGCTGGCTGGCAGGGTCTTCCTCGAGGGCCTCGCCGTTCTCCCAGGGGGGCCGGGCGTGCAGAAACCTCATGTGCTCCCTGAGCTGACTCTCGCTGGGTGCAGGGAAACCACAGAAGACGCAGGCGCTGAGCCCCGGAGCGGAACCATAAGACTGGTAGGCGAGGGTGGCTTCGGGGCCAGGGCTGCCCACGGCCGCGGTGCCGCCGCCACCCCCGAAGGGCTCCTTGGCCACCTGGCCCCGCCGTGCGCGCACGTGCCCCTTGGCGTGCTGCATGAAGCTCCTGGACGAATTAGTGCCGAAGACGCACTGGGGACACTGCAGCCGTGCCTCCCGGCCCTCGTCGCCCGGTGCCGGCTTCAGCTTCTGGATCTCTTCGATGATCTTCTCCCGGGAGGCCTGGTGCAGCTGCAGGTGCCGCTCCAGGGAGCTGGGGTCAGCAAAGGCCCAGCCGCACTCGCCGCAGGCCAGCGGGGCCGGGTCGGCGGGGGGCTCCTGGCTGGGGGCGCGGATGTGCTGGCTCATGTGCTCCAGGAGATGCTCCTTCTGCCTGAAGTAGATGCTGCACTCGATGCACGGGAAAACGGCCGGCTCGTCGTCGCCCTCGACCCCGTCTGGGCCGCCTGCCTCCTCGGCCACCTCCTCCAACAGTTCACACAGGTAGGGGCCAGGCCGGACGGGGGCCAGCAGCGGCTGCAGCCGCTCCACTGACGCCTCTGAGTTCACCGTCCACGTCTGCGTGGCCACTTCCGACGCCGACCTGGGCAGGCCCCACTCGGATGGCGGGTCCAGCACCTCGGGGTCTTCTGGGTCCTCCTGCGTGCCCACCACCGCCACACCCATCGGCCTGGGGGTGTCTTCCATCGGCACCAGGACCCTCCTGAAGGAGGGGAGGGACGGTGACTGGGGCAGCAGGTCCAGGGGCAGCCCTGAGTCCTGGCAAGAGGTCTGCTCATCTGCATCTTGCAGCCAGCTGAACCTGGGATGGCCTCGGGGTCCCTTCTCGGAGAGCTTGGGTTCTCCCTGGCAGTGCAAGAACCTTCCGGAAGCCTCGAGCTCGGCATGGGGGGGTTTCACAGTTGTCACAATGACCGAGTCCTCGAACATCCGCTCTGATGGGATGCCGGCCCCGGCCTCCTGGACCAGGGTGGGCTCCCAGGGACCCCCGCCATCGTGGGGGTCAGGAAAGTGGCCCAGGAGATGGGGCGGTGGGGAACCCGGCCGGAATTCCAGGCTGCCGCCATCCCAGCAGCTGCAAGGAAGTGCCAATGGGGACAGGTTAGCGGCGGGGGGGGGGGGGGGGTGTTGGTTTCCCTCCCTTGGGCAGGAGGAGGTCCTCCCAGGCAGTCTGAGGTAGGCCCCTGGGACCCCAATCCAAGGGCAGCCTGGAGGAGCTGGGGCTGTGTGTATGTGGGGAATGGGAGGGGAGTGGGAGGTTATGGAGCCTTCTAGAACACTTTTATCAAAAGTCCGGTCCAGCCCCCAGGATGCACCTCTCCACTTAGCCCAGCTCTGTGGCATCACTGGGGCAGGGGTCTGGGGAGAGGAGGTACAAAAAGCACTCTGGGGGCTACGTGAGGCTAGGGCTGCTTCCAAGAACTTTGGTCAACTCTCATTTCTCCCCCAGGAGGGGTCTAAGGCTCCGACTTGGGCTCCAGGCTACTCTGTCTTGGTCAATCCCAACTCTCCAGGAAATCCGGGGTACTCACAGTCAGGGGGATACACCCTTTCCTTTCCTCATGTCTCCTGTCTGGGAGGTTAGAAGGGCACAGTCAGGAGAAGGGGGGAAGTCCCCACCCGGCTGCTGGCCCCTGAGCTCTTCTGAGGAACAGGCATCCTCTCCGGGCCTCAGTTTTCCAATCCTAAAAATGGGGATGATTCCCAAGAACCGGGAACCTCCATGTCCTCATGCAATGTCTACGTGGTTTATTCTCATTCCTGGCAAGTCCAAGAACACCTGATGCACAGCACCTGCTTCCTTAAATGCTCACAATAACCACGTCACTAAGCAGCGGTCTCGCTCCCTTGCAGACAGGGCCACAGCTCCCCACAGCACAGGTGAGCGTGGCATGACGGTGCCCGGGCAGCATTTTCTGTGCCCCCTCTCCGGGCCATGAGCAATGTGGGTTCTTAGAGAATGGTGCCATCTGAGCCATCTCCTTTCCCTTTGGAGAACCCATCCCTGGGGGGAGGGGGGGTCATACCCAGGGAGCAGGATGGGAACAGGAGTTCCTTGGAGGGAAGCTGGCCTCTCTAAGCCCCAGTTATGTGCTGAAGACCCAGGCCAGTGCTGGCATGCAGCAGTGCTCCACAGCTGATCCTTTCATTGATCCTAATACAATTGTTATTAAAAATTAGCCCCTGCAGAGCCTTTTGATACATAGTAGCTGCCGGCAGCACTGCCCAAGGTTCCTGCTTTTGAAACCAGCTGTTGCTGAGTGCTCAAGACAACCTCTTGAGATGCATCTTATAGATGCCATTGTACAGATAAGGAAACTGAGGTTCAGAGAGGCCCTATTGGTGGGGACAGGACTCCAGGGGTGCAACCTCCAGGCGCTTAGCCTTCTGGGTGGGCCCTGCCCCTGGCAGAGATAATGAGAGTTGACTGTCTGTGCTTATGACCGACCCCCACCACCCCTATCACAGGCTCAGGGCTTGCCTGCCGGGGGCCACCTCCTCCTGCCTGGCCTCCTGATTCCCTCCTCTTCCCTTCTAGTACCCGGGGCTTTTCTCGGGCCTGGGCATGGCCCCCTGGCCTCCCGGCCCTCCCTGAGTTCAGGGCCAGCACTCACCAGCTGCTGATCCGATGGGTGGCGGAGGTGGTGCGGGGGAGGGCTTCGCTGAGGCCGGGATGGGACTGCCCGCCTGCAACAGAGAGGGAGACCCTGAGGGGGTGGGGTCCCCCTGCTGGGGTCCTCCGCACCCCAGCTCCGGGAGGGCCCGACTGGCTCCCGGCTTCTCTCCCCCAAGAGGCCTTTGGCCTCCACTTTCCTTTCTCTTTGGAAATAGAGACCCCTTAGCTCTCCAGGGGGGCCCCAGGGACTCGCTGCCTTCCGACCCTCCTCTCCTTCCCCCAGTTCAGCAGCCAGGGTGGTTTTTTAAGTCACACCCTGTCCCAACCTGGGTGAAAACTAACCTGGCTCCTCATTATACCTACACTAAAATATAGACCCCAGTGGCCACTTACAAGGCTCTACAAGGTGGTGCCAGCTGCTCCAAGCTCATCTCCTTGTGTTCACCCCTCACTCACTCCCCCTGAGCCGCCATGCTCCTTCCTGCCCCAGGCCCTTTGCACTTG